>CM037853.1:24188990-24272033 GCA_021234595.1 Delia radicum | reverse complement strand
TTTTAACGGTTTTGTGATATTTTTCAATTTTGACCGTATTTTAAATTTATGTCGATTTTTTCCATTATAAGCAAATCTTTTCGTTGGCGTTATTGTTTCTAATTTTAATTGTTTGTTTTAAATTTTGACTATTTTTCCAATTTTGTTTTTTATTTTTTTGAATCTCTTTGATTTGTTAAATTTTGACATTTTTATTTATGTAATTTTTGCCGATTTTTTAATTTAGCAATTTTTCATATTTGAGCGTTTTTTTTTTTGTTTTTTCACCATTCTTAATTGTATCTTCTAAAAATTTGTTTTGAAATTAAAAACAAAACTCAATAAAATATGTAATAGAGTTGATTAAAATCTGAATGGAACTAAATTACAAATTATTTTAGTTCAAACTCGATTTTAGGTTTTCTGTTTACAATTTGTTAGTTCATAATCTGACTTTTATTTTTTTTTTGGTTAGAACTTTTTTTTTTTTTTTGTAATTTTAAGAAGTTCTAAAGAAGTACTAATTATCCAAAATTTATTTGTCCCCCTCTTACCATCCCTACACAACATGGACAAAGAGATTAAAGAAAAAAAAAAAATAATGGAAAAAAGAAACATTGTAACATGATCTCAGGAGTAATACGTTCGTTATAGTAGCACTGGCACGAATACATAGTAGTAGGAGTAAATTAGTCGAGCGTGAATTTGTTGCAAATGGCATTTGCATGTTCAACTCGTTGTTCATCCATCATTTGTGTGTGATTTATTGTATCAAAATTCCGGTAAAGTAAAAGGCATTTCAACACACACTCACTCTCACCACAGTATGAGTTGTAAATGCATTCACATTTATGATACTTGTTATTGGAAATACACACACTATCACAGATATTTGTATATTCATATAGACAGAAATGACATCCTGCCGCATGGAGTGTAGTGAAATGTGTAGTGAAATGCTGTGTGTATTTGTGTTTCATAGTGTGAAAGTGTAAATTTCGTTAAAGAAAAGCAACACTTGCTTTACTTTCATCAGTATGTTCTGCTTTTTGAATCATTTTATTTTTTCGTGCTTTTATATTTTTTTCTATAAACATAAATTTTATTTCTGCATACAATCAAATAACCAACCAATTGACATTAATGTACCAAGTAGGAACAGATTTGGTTTCGAACATTTTAAAATACTAAAAATTTAAAAATGTTAAGTTTTCTTTGATCTTTTTTTAATTTATTCTTCTTAGTTTAAGAAGACTAAAAATTTAAACTTATAGAAAAAATATGGTAACCTCTAATTGCATTGAATCTTATATCAAAAGTTGGCCATGCTTAAATGTTAGATTTTAAGGCCAACTCCAAAAAAGTAAATGTTTGTATTATTAAGTAAAAAAAAATAAAAATCTCCTTTAATCTCAATGCGGCAAGGTAAGGGTTAACGTTGGTTATTTTATCCAAAATTTTACTATAGTAACTATAGAAATATAATATTCTATTTTTAATATTTTATTTAACTAATGAGCCTTGTCCATGACCAGAAACAACATTTTCCTTGAAATCCGCAAAAATCGAATCGACAAGGTAAGGGTTAACGTTAATTATTTCGTCCAAAAATTTTACCATCGAAACTTCAAACATTATGTTATAATATTTCAGATCACATTTCCTAAAATTAATTGGTAGTAAGCAAAAAATTAACTTCTTTTGTAAATTAAAAAAAAAAAAAACTGGGTTCATTTTGGGCACCAGGTCCACATGGGTTAATGATGTCCAAAATTTTTTTTTGTCAACCTTGGGTAGCGATGATAAAAAAAAAAACAATGAACATTACAGAAGTAGCTAAATTTTAAATATTTTATGACAGCAAATAAGCCGTGTTATCACCAAAAAAACGCAATTTCCTCGAAATCCGCAAAAATCAAATCGTTGCCCTACCCAAATGTGACAGTGGATATTTTTAAATTTTTTTATTTTCATTCTCTAAGGTGTTCTAAACAAGATACTGGACTCCAAACCTCAATTTTTTTCGGTTTCGTTGAAGAAAAAATTTTGAAATTTGAAATTAGAAATTAGAAATTTCAAAAACGTCCCAAAAATTTTGTCCGCGTATGACGTCATCTTACGACAGGTTTACGACATCCAATAAAAAAATCTTGTTTCATATCTCATAGCCTTAAGTCTTTTAAGTAAAAAAAATATAACTTAGTAATCGATTTCAAAAATATTTATGACGTGTGGTCGAATTTCTCAATGAAGTAATAATTTAACCTTTTTTGGTCTGGGGCATTATTTATTACTGGTCTGGTTCTAAACTGAATTTGAATTTTTATACCTTTTTGAATAGATAATTATCTCTTTATATCAAATAATTTAACATGCAGAATAAAATTTTTTCCCATAATTGAAAAGTTTACATAAGTCTCGAAAAAAGTATTTTTTTCCCTATATAAACGCATTTGCAATTTTCAATCGCTTTGAGCGACCTCTGAACATTTTTCGATTGGCCCAAAACTTCGTATTTATCACTTTTTTGGCCATTCGCATATTTCTGGGGGGTGATACCTAAAATTTGAACACTTTTTTTTGTATTTATAGTAATTAAATGTGCTAAAGTCCCAAAACTTATTTAACAAATTGTGAAAAGCAATCTGATGTAGGCGTGTCCCTATCCGGATTTCATTCCTGCCTAAGGAAATCTTCAGGGGACTTTGTTATTAGAATTTCTAGAGATATTTGTTATGTTAAATCACAAACTCAATGAGAATTTCTTGTCCTCGTCTAGGAGCGAGATTCAAAATTTAAAATATCAAAGAAAAAACAAAACAACAACAACAACAAAAAATTGTCACAATTGGCTTTGTCATCTTCCAAATACTACTCTGTGTTTTTGACAGACCTAGCAATGTAGTGACGTTTATTCAAGTAAATCAACAACAGAAAATCATATGTTTTCTATTAGTGTCAGTTACATTTAAATTTGCACAAGCACCTGCATATTTGTTATTTAAATTTATTTTCATCGGGATAAACATTAATTGCATTTATAGTAATTAAATGTGCTAAAGTCTCAAAACTTATTTAACAAATTGTGAAAAGCAATCTGATGTAGGCGGTGTCCCTATCCGGATTTCATTCCTGCCCAAGGAAATCTTCAGGGGACTTTGTTATTAGAATTTCTAGAGATATTTGTTATGTTAAATCACAACCTCAATGAGAATTTCTTGTCCTCGTCTAGGAGCGAGATTCAAAATTTAAAATATCAAAGAAAAAAAAACAAAAACAACAACAAAAATTGTCACAATTGGCGTTGTCATCTTTTTGGCCCTAGTGCACATACAAATTTGAGATTTCCAGCAAAAAAAAATTTTCTTTTTCAGTCTACTAATATTCAGCAATAGTTTTATTAACTTTTAGCAACGATTTTTTTAATTTCAAATTAACTAAGTGTTAGCAAAATTTTGCTGAATCTATTATTTTTTTGCTAAAAATCAGCTCGCTAATATTCAGCAAAAGATTTTGCTGGCATTATCAATTTTTTTCCTGACTATAATTTTGCAGACTTAGCGAAAATTTTAGCTGACTTTACTAACTTTTTTTTTTGAGTACACTTACGTTAGAAATAGATCTTAAAAATGTTTAATTTATTTTTATTTAAAAAATGTTGATCAAAAAGTGGTTTTTGGATTTAACAAAATATTGCATTCATTTTTTTTTTTTTATTTAATCAAGAATTTATTTGGTTAAATAACTAATATTTTAAACAAAAAATTGACATCGATTTCGTTCCGGTAGTCGCATCAAACTGGACCTGAGTCAGACCAAATTTGGAATTTCACATTTTCAAATGGAATATCTCTTGAACTATTGGAGATAACCCAAAGTAAGCACATTTTTTTAGTCTTTACTAGCAGATTACAAATATGTTAGTTTTTTAAAAATTGGATTAGAAACAAAAATGGCGAAAATTTAAAATTTTTTTCTGCAAAAAGTGCACTACTTTGGAGGTTCATATTGCTTAAGATCGATATTATATTTGGAACAGTTATAACCTGTTCCAAACTTCATTGCAATCGCACCACTAAGAACCAAATGATCGAATTATTTCCAAAATTTTTATGATATATAACACTGTGCATAGTTTTTTCTAAATCTGTGTTAGTGAAATAATGTAAGTTTTGATGTCTTTTCTAAATATGTGCCACAGTGGGCCGGTTAACGTTTTAAAAGTTATTTCGCATTTACTTCTAACAAAATAATTTTATCAAAAAAAAAAAAACAAATTTGTCAATATTGCCAAAACTTTTAGAAACAAATATAGCAAACTTTTTTTAAATGCTTTCACTTTAACGCATTAATGCCCAGACTCTATTTTTTTAATTTTGAGAGCATACTAAATTAGAACAACTCTGCTGGCAACTTAATGGGTTAATAAGGGTTATTGTTTTAGATGAAATTAACAGTTTTTAAAAAATTATTTATTAAATTAGACTATATTATGTATTTTGTAAAAAGCATCGTATTTTCCAGTAGTAGAGAAACAAGCCGATCTCAAAATCGGCTGCTCGCCACCGCCGCCGATTTTTTTTCAATTTTCAGCCGCCGCCGTTTTAATCCGCTAGCAGCGGCTTAAAATATGAGTCGGCTAAAGCTGCAGCCGCCGAATTTTTATTTGCACCGCCAATTTTTTACTATTTTAATCAGTCGTGTTGGGTTCTAAAACGTGTAAAAAATAATAAAAATTCACAGAAAGAAGAAAAAATTCAAAATAAAGGAAAACTGCAAAAAAAAAATGATTTTTACTTTAATAAAAGTATGGAAACTCTTGAATCTTCAGAATCGGATTCTGGAAAAGTTTTCGGTGTATCAGAGGACCAAAATTACTATCAAAGATAATATTAAAACAAAAAAATGTAAAAGATTACGGCAAAATTAGTGTTAGTTATAGCAGTGGCTCAGAATGCTGAAACCATTTTGGGCATTTGGAAATATCAAATAAAAAAGTATTCGAAAAGCAAAAATTTTGCAAAATTTGCTTTGACAACAAGACAAGTTACGCATATACCTTAAATACTTCTAAAGATGCATGCATAATGTAACGGAAAACTCGCAGATTTTTCTGAAATCTTTGATTTTTAACAATTAACCATTATAACTAACAATAAGCCAATCCTACTTAATTAAATCTTTATAATTAACAACTTGTGCATATGCTTGGAAATGTTTTTTTTTGTTGATTACTAACAAGATCTAATAAAAAATCTAGCGATATATCACTAGATTTTATCTAAAAATCATGAAGATAACAACAGTTAAATAACAGCATTTTAAGCCAACAATTCAGCCGCCGCAGGTTTTTTAAACTAAACGTCGCCGCGCCGAAAATTTAGGGTCGGCTTATTTATCTGAGCGGCATACATTTTCCAATAGTCAGCATGTGATGATCGAACAGTCGGCATGATTTTTTGTTAAGGAAATTAAAATTTTTATTTATTTAATTTATATATGTAGACGAGATATTTAAAGTTTAATTCCATATTTAAGCGCTTTGATTTCATAAAATAAAAACTAATAAAAAATAATTAATTATATTTAGTAGTAACTTACAAGAAAACCAAGGGAGGTATCCAGACCCGGACCGGACCGACAGATCTTAATGAACTTCGGATATGTTGTAGAGAATAAAAATTTAAGGGGCCTCTGTTTTTTTTAGCTGTCCAATCTCACTTATATATACAAATTATTTTGTTTTTGTACAAAAAAAAAAAACACGTGTCCCTTTTTTGTTACTCCTTAAGAACATATTAAAAGTTTATTAAAATCTGCGAGTTCGGGTCAGGATATCTTATTTGTCAGATCTTAACTAAACTTTATTTATTATTTTTTCAAATTTTGGGGTCAACAAATATATTGTTTCCCCAATATTCCCGATATAAAATTCGATTTTGGAATGTAATAAAAACGATTTTTTTTTTTTTTTTTTGCAAATTTGCTAATTTTTTAAATTTAAATCAAGTTAACTTTATTATATACCCTCAACATTACATTTTATCACAAATCTTTTTTCGCAAAATAAATATTTCAACCATTGTTTTTAATTTTGATTCGAATTTTTAAAGTGCGTAGAACATGATAAGAAACCGAATTTTTAACGTTTACTAATACCCAGGTTTGCGTCGGTAATGAGAACCTGAGAAATGCGACGCAAACCGTTCATTTGTACTGATTTTGATTCAATGTTTAAATAACTCTTTATTTTAACTAAAAAAAAGGTTTTTATGATAAAAAAAATGTGTTTTTTACTAGAAAGTTCTAAACAACCGATATATTGATTTAAAGTTCGACATACTTTAATCGAAAAACAAACAATTATAAACTAATGTTTTTGCCGTGGAGTGTCTTTTACAGTGTATCAAATAAATCTAACTAAAATGCAGTAGTTTTTGTAAGTTACTAAAAAAACAACTAGCAAAAATATTAAAATTAGTTTATAACTGCAAACACGTTACTTTTATAACTTTTAAAACATACTTATCTTTCCTATTGGGTTTATTTCAGTTAAACAAAAAAAAAAAAACAAAAAAAAATAGTGCAATATAAGATTTATACAATTGCCACACTAAAAAGACATAAATCGACATTTTTGCGATTGCATTATATTACAACATCACGTTATTACTCTTACTCAACTACATATTGTCGGTTGCATACTACAGAGCTGTTAGTATAGCGTGCAATAATTTCATTCGTTTTGTAGTATATTTCGCATATTTACTGTGAAATATTATAGGGTTTGTCAAATAAAATGCTAAAAAAAAACGGAAAATATAAAACAGGATGGAAAGTATGCAGTTGTGTTATGCCATCATAATAAAACTGCATGAGTCCTTCTTATGCTTCCTTTTTTTATATCACGCGTTTTTTTTTTCCTCTAAATATTTTGCTCCTCTGCATTCATAAAACTTTGACAAATTCAAAGTGTATGTTGAAAAATGACAGGATTTTCGACGAAATTCGAAAAAAAATAATACCTTAGATATATATTTATGTATGCATAGATGGGCATTAAGCCCATTAAACAGAAATACATTGTAGTAATATATAAAAATTGTTTTTGTTACCAATTACTAGAAAAGTACTTAATACATAAAAACTAATATTTTAAAATGTACTCTGTAGTTGAAAAGTATTTTTGTAGTTGGTTAACTTTTGAGGAACTTTTTAACTTCTTTGGTACTTGCTAAATATTATCGAACTTGCTAAGTACAGCGGGAACTTGATAAGGGATACGGGTACTTGGCAAGTAATACTACACTCAAATAAAAAAGTAAGTAAAGCCAGCAAAATATGTTGCTGAGTCAGCAAAATTTTAGTCAGGAGGATGCTTGCAAAAAATTGCTAATATCAGCAAAATCTTTTGATGAAAATCAGCGAGCTGATTTTTAGCAACAAAATCAGTGGATTCAGCAAACATTTTTGCTAACACTTAGTGGATTAGAAATTAAAAAAACCCTTGCTAAAAATTAATAAAACTTTTGCTGAATATTACTAGAAAGAAAAAATCAACAAATTTGTAGAAAAATTATACTTTAGTCAATTCATTTGCTGAAAATCATAAAACATATTTTTGTGATTCTTTTAAAAACAATTTACAATACGTTACAATACGTTACAATATGTAAAATAGTTCATAATCCCAAATTGACTACATGAAATAATGAAATATTAAAAAAAAAATAAGAATAAGTAGGTATAACATAACCTACTTACATCAATGGTTGTATAAATGATGATATCTTTTAAAGGATAATAAGAAAATGGAAACGTACAAATATACCAAAGACGTCTTTCTCTTTCGCTTTAGTTTGTCTACCTACTGTATATATTTTTTAAATTGACCACACTAGATTATTAATCTCTGTAAACATTTACAAATACACATTTAATCTTTATTAAATTTAAATATTTTAGTTTGTCTCTAATTTAATTAATATATTTTAACTAGCCGGTGACAACACAAAATTTAAGATGTTTTAATCTGCAATTTTGTTTTATGTATGAAAAGCAGATGCAAATATATGCCATGGTTGATTTTTTTATATGTCTTACTAAAGTTTGTACTTTTTAGCATCATTTTCTTCGTCACTACTTCATCTTGAAATGCCCCGATATCTAATTCATTCTGCATATATCTTTCAAACTGGTTGTCGTCCACATTATTAATGTGGTAATCAGCAAAATACATTAGTAAAACATTAGTAATATATTACTTCAAGACAGTCAAGTGCAGAAAAAGTATAACTAAAATTTTTTGCTGAAAACATAATTTTAGCAAAAAAAAAATGATGAAAAATAGTTTACCTGCTTTACAAGACTTTTTACTAATTTTTCTACTAACTTATTTTTTTAGGTGTACAGATACTTGATAAGTACTTTTTATACTTGATAGGTACTAGGTGCACTGGCTAAGTACTATTAAACTTGCTAAGTGAAGTGCTTTCTTAGTAACTACTAAGTAAGTACTACTACTGGTACTTGCTAATTACTTTGGAATCATATTTTTATTTAGCAAGTATGTACTTATAGAAGTGATTACTGCCCACTTATGTATGTTTATTTGAACATACATAGAAGGGTACAAAGCTGGTTGGTTATCAAGTACATACAACGATGGTTTTGTAACCACAAGATAAATGTATTTCTTGAGAGGATTTGTTAAGGACAACATCAAAAAAAAAAAACTATATAGAATAATGAGTAAGATTTTAAAATTACATAAACTTGAGTGAAGATGTTTTCTTATTTGTTGTTCTTGTTTCTTTTATTTTTTCCTGTTGAGAGTAGCGTAGTACACTCTACTTAAGGAAGGTTATAAAGAAAAAGAATGACTGAATGCTCCATGTCAGTCATAATGACGGTTAAGATAAATTACTTAAAATAACGAATTGTTTCCGTACTTAAACTTGTGCTGGCATGTCTTTAGTACTAAAAATTTGTGAATATTTACATTCATTTTGTTAAAGTATATCATTGACGTTACTGGAACATAGTTAGCAAAAAATTTTGAAGGATCATTTTTGAGCGGGAAGTTTGGATCAAATATAAAATGGGTATATATTATTAGTAAGTGTATGTCCTATGATTTTCTTTTCGAAAGGAGTTTCTTGGCCAAGATTGATCTTATCAAAAACGATGCACTAAAAAACTTATGGTTGGTTTTTAAAACTAACTAAAGGACCCGCCAAATAACTTTTTTTTTTTCTGAACTCCTGAACCAATTGGACTTTGTATGGCGTCATACCAAGGACTTTATGCAAAATTCGTCTCAATGATGTCTCCGAAATGTTCAATTGTTGAGAACGACGGTGAATTGATTTGATGGCTCTTCACGCACACTTTCTGCCACAGCAGCAATATTCTCGGGTGTACGCACTATTTTTAACGATTAATACTTTTCTTAAAAGCTTTAATAAATCAAAAAAACTTACGATTTTTAGTACACTCCCAATATATTTTCTGTTACCGTTTTAAGCTTATTTATGAAATTATACGTAACGTTTCTTTTCAAATAAAGAATCAATAAAAATACATAGAAATATATTTTTCCACTTTTATATTGGTAGTTTAAAAAACAAAATATTGTATATAGCTTGATATAGTGGTATCTTATTATATATCTGTCCATATGTAAATAGTTATACCTACATCTAATACTTATTTTTACGAACATTTCGAATGTGGCGCTATATATAATCATATATCGTTATATCTTATGTTATATATAAGTTGATCTTTTTTATCTTATCATATATAATATATATAGCTATATATCAGATCATATCTACTTCCATGTATAATTATATGTAAGTACATATAAAACAGTAAAACCATATGGTAAAATCTATATGGTATCGCATATAATTCTATATCAATATCAATAAAAAAAACAAATCTTAAAATAAGCAATTAAAAGATTAAAGGTTAAAAGCTTTAGACCAAAAAAAAAAAACCGTATCGGACTTGGCCGAAAAAAACATAATAAATTAACTTTTTTCCTATCAAAATTATTTATCTTCAATCAATTAAGTAGGATTGTTAAAAAAAAATCAAGTCTCAACTTAAATTTGGTTAAGTTTATGAAAAATTTTCTATAAATTTTCTTAAAATGACGTTATAATAATAAACATTTAAAGACTTAATAATCAAACCAAAAACTATAACGTACATTTAATGTAACATAGAAAGTTGTTCTATGTTACATTAATCGAAATCTATAACAGAGATGAGTTCATCATCTGAAGATACGTAAGCGATCTACTCAGTTGTTGAAGAAAAAAAACCCATTTTTAAACCCTAAAAATTCGATTGGCCAGGTATGTTTCTTGCCGAATATTTCTTACTTTTGTCCACTTACCTAAATTCATTCCGGTTAATTTGATTTATACAAAAAATACAATAATGGCAGATGAATCATTCCAGAAGGCCTATTGATGAATATATCGCACACCTAGTTCAAAAGTGACTCAACTCAAAATATTTCATTTTTCAGAAATCGAAAAAAATATTTGCAACTTTATAACAATTGAAACATAAAGGCATAACTCTTTTTTAGCAACAGTTAACAACAATAAAATACACTGACATTTTTTTAAAGATAAACAAGCGCATATTTTAAGCATATAAAACCGAAAAATTAAAATTTTGAGTTAAGTCACTTTTGAACTAGGTGTGCGATATAACTTTTTTAACTTCACCCCTTCCGATTTGCATGAAACTTGGTATATGTAATCTCCAAATAAGAATGACAAAACAATGTGATTATTTTTTTTAAATTCGTTAATTGATTTAAGATAACAATTGTATAATTATATTTTGTTGGTATTTCATAACTATAATTATATATGACGGTAAACAAAGAAGAATAGTATATGTTGAAAAATTAAAGCATTATATTAATCAATTTGCAATTTTAATCAATTTACAATGATTTTCAAAACTACTGAGATATAAGTAATTTTGAAAAAGGGAAAATGTCAGCCTATTTAAAAAGTGGCTTAAGTTTTCGTGAAATTGCTAGAAATATAAACCGTTAACATGTGATTGTCACAAATTTTGCACATAATCCGAGTGCTTATGGTAAAAATAAAACAGGCTACCGGAAAAAAAGCTTTCTGATCGGGAGCGGCGCATATTGGTTAATTTCACGAGAAGGCGGTCAAAATTCCATAGCCTTTGATTGGATTTCTATGTTTGTATGCACTTTTTTTTTGCTTAATAGGCCTGACTTTAGCCTGCAATTTGAGCGTTAAGACCTAAAAATAGACTCCTAGAAACAAGAGTTATGGGTAGTTTAAAATGCATATTCGTTTTCTGTTCAGTTTCAGTGTAAAAGTTGAATGTTTTAACATGTCAAATTGGTATTTTTTATAATTTTTTATAATTTCTTATTTTTTTCTGTTGTATTTTACAACTGATATTTCTTTATTATTCTCGAAATTAAGTCTTGTTAGAAAATTCCGACATGGCAATTTATAGAAATTTAAATTTTCTTTAGCTTAATCATTGCATTTGAAAAGTGCCAAAACAAAAGTCAAATTTTAATTCTTATAATTAATTGTTTTCGCGATATTGTTAAAAGTTTCGGAAATATCAATATGGAAATTGAAATAGAAGATTTATTCTGTCAGTGCCAGATTGCAACATACACGAAAAATATCACGCATTGCTACAAATACAGATCTTTTAAATAGGCTCGTTTTAAGTTCAGATCTATTTATTTCTGGAGCCCGAAACTAACCAACAATGAAAACAAGTAGTTTCCCTGTAGGGAATGAGGAGTCAATTGTCCAAAAAGTGACTGGTTAAAGAAGGACTTATCACAGGACTGGCACAATTTAATACTGAAGTGGGTTAAGCAGTGTCAATTGTCCTAAACTTACCAAACCTCTGACTGGTAAAGGGAGGACATACCACTTAACCAGAATGATTATTAACAAGAAAAAGCCAGTTGACCAGAATTTTACCAATTGGAAGCTGTTTAGTTTTCATTTATTTTATACGACCTGGGCCTTTCGCGACAATCTTGTGGTATGTCCATCTTTGGTTAGTCCTGTGGCATGCCACTATGTGGTTTAAAGCAGGACAAATGACCCCCTCCTATGACAAGCCAATATTAAAGTTGCCAGTTGTTTACATATGGTAGGGCTTAACAGAGGACTGGTCTCTGGCACGAAGGGACCGATCTTGTGGCACACGCAGAACTGGTCCCACTCCCCATAGGGTTAAGTCAAGGAGTTTTAAATTTCCGTAATATTTGATCTTATTTTACCTTATTACCTTATATTACTTAATAATACCTCATTTTGCATTATATAACTTTGTATAACTTTTTAATTTAGTTTTTTTTTCAGTGTATATTTCAAATGAATTAAAATAGAATAAAAATTTACAAAAAATGTTTAAAACAAAAGAATTTTCATATTGAAATACTTTATTTCAAGAATTCTTAAAACAAATCTATTAGCCAATTAACCCTTCAAAGGTCAAATGGCTACTGTGGTGGCTACAGTTGTTTATATTTCTTCCTAGAAATTTTGCAGACTTTAAGATCTTCGGGCATGCTCTAAACTGACAAATTTTGAAGAACCTATCTTTAGCTTTAGTTTTGGAGATATTGATTTTGGGCAGCTTGTCCATATCGGGGAAACCACTGTGTGCTGTTCCATAAAATTTTATTATGCTCAATGTTTGCGCGTTCTACATTGTATAGGGTCCGCCAAATAACTTTTTTTTTTTTTGAAAATGCTATAAAAAGAAACTACTGAATATTTTCTCAAATTTCTTTTTTATTTGAAAGTGCAATCCTTCCGGTTAATAATGTAGTATGAGCAGTATGAGCTTCATCTGAAAAGATGATTTTTTTTGGCAAAATCGGCATCGGAAAAAAAACGTTACATGGCGGACCCTTTATATTAATCGATTTATAAAGACACGATACCAATAAATTTTCTTTTCCATTACTTTTTTAGATAGCAAAAGAGGTAACTGTGATTTTCGTAATGAAAAATCGGGTTTGTTACATATTTAAGGTGTGGAGCTAATGTGTAAAAAGTCTAAGTCTAAATGTGTAAAAAATCTATCGGCTTGTTTTTACAAGACGTGTATACTACCACACGAACGTATACGTAATGAAATGAACGAATACGTAATGAAATGAGTATTTATAATTCGTTCGTCTGACTTACGTTTGATTACGTAAAGCTTATGTTTTGTCAAACAGTAAGATTGCCAATATAATGTTTTTCGCATTTTGTTTACTTTTTTTCATATACAAATAACTCATTTTTCGGTGGTAGATGGCAACCCAACACTGTAAATAAAATGTAAACAAAAACAGCTGATTTTTGCTTGAAAAAAAAAATATTTATTTTGTTTAGAAAACAATAAAATTGGTTATAAAAATATAATTTGTATAAAAAAAAAACAAAAACATTTACAAATAAAAAATGATCGGGTCAATTGCCATGGGTTTTGATAGTGATTTTTTTATTACAATTTTTTGTTAAAAAGTATTTTTTTTTTTATATTAAATTGTGTTGTCTTTTTCCTTTGACGAATACTTTTCTGTGAATCTCTGTTTTTGACGTTTGTGACGTTTCAAATCGCAATGTGGAAACCAAAAAAAAAAAGAGACGAAAACAACAACTCTTACGTTTTCACTCAATTCAAAGTGACATTTGCGATACAGAACCCCAAAATAAATTTTTTCACTCATTTACATGAATTTTTTGAGTGACACGTCTTACAAAACAGGCCATAAGTCTAATTGACAATGCTATAATTTTCGATATTATATCGAATTCGATATCGACTTAATTTTAGGGAAAAAATATTCTTTTTCAATACGATTTCGAAACATTTTGCATACTGCCATATGATAACATCTTTATTTTTGTCCACTCTTATTTATGCACTAAATTATTAACATCTAATAAATTTACTGTACTAAATTGCAGTTTTTTTTTTTAATGAATCAAAAGCATTTCATTGAATCTTTTAACTTTTATAATCCATATATCCTATAAGTGCAAATATTAACATTCATTTCTTGTTTTCGTCATTACTACTAAACCCAGTTCATACTAACACAGAGAAAACAAAAAGCTCCGAAAACAATGATTTAACATTGTGCTTTATTTCCGTTAACTGCCATTGTTCAGAGGAAAACACAATAAACGGAGAAAAAACAAGAAGAAATGTTGAAATGAATATGCATGCAACACAGTTTATAGTTCGCTACTGTTCTCATAGTTAATGCCAGTGGTCCAACCACAAACGACCCAAGTACAATCTCTCCCGCTGTAACGAACAATCGTTATGGGGTTTTATTCAGTGGTCGTTGGTCGTGGATTTTATGTCCTTTGTTGTATGTTAAAATTTTGAGACACTTTTTTTTATATTTTGGGAATACAACAGCAGCAGAAAAAAATTTATTGCGACAACTTGTTACGGTTGGTAGAAGACGAATTGTACAAAAAAAAAAAAGTAGAAATGTGGAAAAAATTAACATTATACTGTTGTATACTTAAAAATACACAGTTGGAATCCATTTTGACTGTTGCTGTTGCGTATTTTATTATTTTTTTTTTTGTTAAGCATTATGACTCTGACGATCCAGATTGCCAACTCTTTAAGTGAAAAAAAAAATGTTTAAATTAAGGAGAAACAATTACTGGAAATGGCCAAAGTCGGGAAATGAAAATAAAACTCAACAATTTTAACGTAAATAATCTTGTTTTCTGCACATAAAAATTAATGTACACTCAAAAAAAAAAGGTTATTAAAGTCATCAAAAAAATTTGCTGAGTCAGGAGGGTGCTTGCAAAAAAATTGCTAATGTCAGCAAAATCTTTTGCTGAAATTCAGCAAAAGTTTTGCTAACACTTATTGGATTAGAAATTAAAAAACATTTGCTTAAAATTAATAAAATTTTTGCTGAATATTAGTAGACTGAATAAAACTCAACAAATTTGTAGAAAAATTATACTTTAGTTAATTTATTTACTGAAATTCGTAAAACATATTTTTGTGATTCTTTTAAAAATAATTTACAATACGTTAAAAAATATAAAAATGTTCATACTCCCACATTGACGACATGAATTAATGTAATATCTAAAAAAAATAGAAATAATTATATATAACATAAACAAAATTATCTTTCAACTACTTGCTAAATGATGATATCTTTTAAAGGAACGCAAATACCGCAGATAATTATAGACACGAAACGAAAAAATATCAAACTATAACATAAACAACCCTTTTGTTTGCAATAAGAAAAAGGAAACAGAAAAATCTACATTAGATGTGTGTCGTTGTCATTCGCTTTAGTCTGTCTACCTGCTGTATATTTGTTTGCAATTTAACCACACTCATTATTAATCTCTATAAACATTTAATTTACAAAGACATATTTAATCTTTATTAAATTTAAATATTTTTCTTGACTTTTATTTAATTAATAGACAACTTCTTTCGCAAGAGGGCGATGATGCAAAATTTAAGTTGTGTTAATGCACAATTTTGTTTAATGTACACTCAAAAAAAAAAAGTTTGTAAAGTCAGCAAAAAATTTTGCTGAGTCAGCAAAAAATTTTGCTGAGTCAGCAAAATTTTAGTCAGGAGGATGCTAGCAAAAAAATTGCTAATGTCAGCAAAATCTTTTGCTGAAAATCAGCGAGCTGATTTTTAGCAACAAAATTAGTAGATTCAGCAAAAGTTTTGCTAACAATTAGTAGATTACAAATAAAAAAGCGTTGGTGAAAATTAATAAATTTTTTGCTGAATTTTAGTAGACTGAAAAAAACGCAAAAAAATTGTAAAAAAATTGTAATTTAGTTAATATATTTGCTGAAATCATAAAACATATTTTTGTGATTCTTTTAAAAATAATTTACAATAATTACGAAATATAAAAATTTTCATGTTAGAAAGTGTTTTGCAACCGTCGGATAATGACAATCGTAATTAATTTTTATATTACTGACTGTAGAATATTACTTTAGTTAGTCTCTTTACAGGAAGAAGAAGAAGTAAACATTTTTCCACATTGATGTCATAAAGTAATTTAATATCTGAAAATATATAGAAATAAATATATATCACAAAAATTTTCTTTCAACTACTTACATCAATGGTTGTCTAAATGATGCTATCTTTTAAGGACGCAACTGCCGAAGATAATTATAGAAACGAAACGAAAAAATAAACAAAAACAAAAAAAAAAAGAAACGAAAAAAACAACCCATTTTTTGCAATAAGAAAAGGAACCATACTAAGATGTGTGTCTTTGTCTTTCGCTTTACTCTGTCTACATGTCTGTATATGTTTGTTTGCAATTTGACCACACTAGATTATTAATCTATTAACATTTATTATAGAAATACATATTAAAATTAAATATTTTCTTTTGTCTTTTATTTTATTAATAGACAATTATTTTCACAAGCCGGTGACAACGTAAAATTTAAGTTGTTTTAATCCTCAATTTTTTTTTATGTATGAAAAACAGATACAAAAGTCTTCCATGGTTGATTTTTTTATATGTCTTATTAGAGTTGTACTTTTTAGTATAATTTTTCTCTTCTCTACTACATCTTGACATGCCGCGACATCTGCTTATCAGCACAATTTTTTTAGCAAAATTAATTAGTAAAACATTAGTATATTAGTAAAGCATTAGTATAAAACACTTAAGTGCTGAATAAGTATAACAAAAAAATTTAGCTGAAAACACGATTTTAGCAAAAAAATTTGCTAAAAAATAGTATACCTGATTTACAAGACGTTTTACTAACTTTTCTACTAACTTATTTTTTTGAGTGTATGAAAATAGATACAAAAATCTTCCATGATTGATTTTTTTATATGTCCGACTAGAGTTGTAATTTTTAGTATAATTTTCCTCGTCACTACTATATCTTGACATACCGCGATATTTAAATCAGTCTGCGTATATCTTTCTATCTGGTTGTCGCCCACACTATTAATGTGCTACTCAGCACAATTTTTTTAAGCAAAATAAATTAGTAAAACATTAGTAGATATAAGTAAAATATTATTTCAAAACAGTTAAGTGCTGAATAAGTATAGCTAAAATTTTAGCTGAAAACATAATTTTAGAAAAAACGTATACCTGATTTACAAGACGTTTTACTAACTTTTCTACTAACGTTTTTTTTTTTTTTTGAGTGTAGGTCTAAAAGACCTAGATGATAATTCAACAGAAAATAATAACATTTGGTCTGTAAAAAGGCACTTAACTTATAATTTTATATCTTTTTAGTTAAAATAAAAGAAAATTAATTACTTTTTTTAACAAAAAGTTTTCTACCGTGGAATATACTTTTTTGTAAAAGACTCTTAAATATGGTAAAAAGAATAAAAAAAACAAAATGTTGAGCTTTTTTTCTCAAGAGGCACAAACAAAAACTTTGTCTTAGTTTTTCCATATGTGTAGTTGGGGTTTTTTAAACATAAAAAACACTAAAAAAAATATCAAATAATTTTTGTGAAATAAATTACGCAGAGTCAATGTAGGTCTTTTCGACCTATAGCATTTTTTAAACTAAAAAAAAATTTACGTTATCATTTTTCATGTAAAAAATTGTGAATTTTCAAATTCTATCTCTAAGCTAAGGATTTAGCAGGATTTAGTTGCAAAATATAAAACATATAGGTTTAAAAGACCTATATTAACTTTATAGGGTTAATAATAATGAGTTTTAACAAGTTTTCCTAATTTGTGAGTATTTTCAGTAAAGTTTTACAAAAAACACAATTTTAAATCGAATGTATAAATTACATGTGATAATTACTTACTTGGCCAAAACCGTAGTAACCGAATTGCAGTTGGCAAATGGCAAAACTTTTCTCTGTGTATAAATCTTCCGGCTACATACAATCTAGCCAATTTTGTATGGCTAGATAAAAATAAAATTGCTAGATCTAGCCGGAAAACGGCTAAATTGGCAACCTTGCTGACGATTCTTATTTCGTTGTTGACCCCATTTTTTTGCTTTATTTTTCCATTTTTGTTTTACTTTGTTTAGGTTTTGGAAAGTTTTGTATCTTAATACAGCTTGGATTTTTTTATGACATGAATATGCAAATCTTGTTTTAAAGGATTTCAACGAACAAAAAAAAAAAAAAAAAAACAACTATTTAACGCGGTGACTATACTGTGTTGTCTTATAAATTGGCGTAAAATGCAAAAATATCCTCTTGTGCTATATTCTTTTCATTTCCCTTAAAGCGGAATATGATGGTGTACACTTACGGGATGTTAATAGTTTGTACAATGAATGAATGAAATTCAAGTGAATTTCTTTTTAAAAAAAGCTAATTTTCATTAACAAGGGAAGCCACTTTAGGGGCTAACTTTGAAATTTGAAAAAATTAAACAACAGAATGTTTGCATCCGCTCATACTTGCCTTTTCGTTTCGATTATTTAGGCACAAAACCAAGGTAAATATTTGTTTAGATATTTTTTTATCGATCTTGAAAGCATCATCATTCGTTGAATATTGCCGTTCATATATATTTCAATATCAACATGTAAAAACTACATGAAATGTAATTATTTTTATTATGTGCAGTATTTATTTCTCATACGCCTTCGTACCATACGTAGCTTTTATATAGAAATATTGAAACATTTAAATATTTCAACGAATATTTTCTGCTGAACAAAAACGAGTTATACCATGAAACTTTCTGGATCGATAGAAAATTATCTGACCTGAATTATCTGTTGATGATGTTTTAAATACTCTTCTCAAATCTTAATACTATTAAATTTCGTAAAAACCATAAGCAAGGTGCTTGTGCAAATTTAAATGTAACTGACAGTAATAGAAAACATATGATTTTCTATTGTTGATTTACTTGAATAAACGTCACTACATTGCTAGGTCTGTCAAAAAAACAGAGTAGTATTTGGAAGATGACAAAGCCAATTGTGACAATTTTTTGTTGTTGTTTTTGTTTTTTTCTTTGATATTTTAAATTTTGAATCTCGCTCCTAGACGAGGACAAGAAATTCTCATTGAGTTTGTGATTTAACATAACAAATATCTCTAGAAATTCTAATAACAAAGTCCCCTGAAGATTTCCTTAGGCAGGAATGAAATCCGGATAGGGACACGCCTGCATTAGATTGCTTTTCACAATTTGTTAAATAAGTTTTGGGACTTTAGCACATTTAATTACTATAAATGCAATTAATGTTTATCCCGATGAAAATAAATTTAAATAACAAATATGCAGGTGCTTGTGCAAATTTAAATGTAACTGACAGTAATAGAAAACATATGATTTTCTATTGTTGATTTACTTGAATAAACGTCACTACATTGCTAGGTCTGTCAAAAAAACAGAGTAATATTTGGAAGATGACAAAGCCAATTGTGACAATTTTTTGTTGTTGTTTTTTCTTTGATATTTTCAATTTTGAATCTCGCTCCTAGACGAGGACAAGAAATTCTCATTGAGTTTGTGATTTAACATAACAAATATCTCTAGAAATTCTAATAACAAAGTCCCCTGAAGATTTCCTTAGGCAGGAATGAAATCCGGATAGGGACACGCCTACATTAGATTGCTTTTCACAATTTGTTAAATAGGTTTTGGGACTTTAGCACATTTAATTACTATAAAAAATAAAAAAATCAGGAAATTGTTGTTTCACTTGTAAAACACCATATAACTTTTCAGCAACAGTCGATATATTACTTTTTTGGTGAATTGTATCTCCCGAGTCTAGTGACTACATTTTGTGGTATGGATCTGAAAGTTTAAAACTATGAGCAATTTTAAAGTAAATTATTTAAACATTTCTAGTTTAATTTGGAAATGTTGAGGTTAAGAAGAAGAAAAAACGGTTTTCTCTAAAAATTATAAAAAGTATTAATTTTTAAATCAGACTAGACTAGTTTCTGCCTCTTTTTTTTAGGGACAGGCATCATGATTTTCCATTTGAATTGTATTATTACTTGTGTATTTATAATTGTCAGATTGTCTCTATATTATAAATTTTACAACAACCTGTAAGAATCAAACCTGCGCTCTTCTTACATTACAAACGTAACAATAACAAGTCACGACCGTTTAGTGATCACACCCAAGTACGGCCTCGAATCTAATGCAGCTAAATTGCAATTTTCTTTCCTATTAGTTTTTTCTGTTATTGTATATTATACTCAGAAGTGACCAACACTCACAAATGCAAATATTCTATTTTTAGATTATTCTTTATTTTTCTAATCTCCTCCCTCGCTTTAAAATGGCTCTTTATTCTTTAGGTGAAGACTTTTCAACGCACATTTTTGCACGTCTTAATTTTTAAGTATACACTCATAGAAATAAACTGTAAAAATAGCAAAAAAAAAAGCAAATGAAAATTAGCTTAAAATGACCTTCCTAAAGACTGCTAAAATAAGCAGATGTGTTTACTAAATATTAGTAATATAAGAATAGCAAAATCAAATTTGTTGAATTTACAAATATTTAGTTGTATTTTAGCTAAATTGTAGTTAATTGAAAATAACAAAATAATGTGCTAAAATCAACAAAAAGATTTACTATATATTAGTAGAAAAAAAATCAATGAAATAAAAGTCTGCCTTTATGAAATCAGAAATCTACAATTGTCTACCGAGTTTTTGGGGTTACACGTGCTATCACTATTATTAAATTTAAAAACTATTGTATCAACCGACATTTATTTACAAATTTCGAATATTTATTCTACCATTTGAATATTTTACGTTTATGGACATTAATATTCTATAAATAGATTTACATGCGTTCCGACAAATTTATTTTATTAATAAAAAATTATTATGCCGCGAACTGGGTTCGAACTGACGATCTCCTGTTTATCACCTAATTTAAATATGTATTTTAAAATTTCAATCTTGAATATTTTTTAGTTTCAAACTTAAATATTTGTCTAAAAATTTATGTGTTTGCACAACAGAAAATCGGTTGCTGATCTCAATATTTCATTAGAGTTACCAAAACTATAACAATAATTTTTATATTATTTTAAAATTTTTTTTATTAATTTTTTATATATTTTTTTTTCGTTTCGAATTGGCATGTGAGAGATCATAATGAAATGTTACTATTACAAATAGAAAACAATCATTGCTAATAAATGTAAGATCAGAGCTATATTGAGTGCCGCACTTTCGACCTTAACGATTTTGTAATCTTCAGTCCCACCTACAAGAAACTCAAGGTTTGACCTGGATATATTTCAACCGCATACAAAAAATCGGTGATGTTAATTGATTACCCAAGAACATGAGTTATTTTCGTCTTTCCTTCTTCAGCTTTAGATCTTAAAGACTTTGTTCTTTATATGGCAAGGTTTCCAGTCTAACTGCTAATGTTACCATTACTTGGAACGAATTGGGAATCCGGCATGTATACTAATATTTAAACACAACATATTCAAGTTGATTGTTTTCTTATTACATTTTACATTACCTGTATGTTTGGTTTGAGAATTTTGTATATAATGTTGACCTTTTAAAATTGCATTTAATTTTGAATTGTCATGTTGAAGATCATAATTAAATATTACTATTGCAAATAGAAAACACTAATTCTTAGTAAATGCAAGAGAAAATGAAAAAAGTCTTGTAGGACTCGAACCGGCAACCTTCTGCTTGTCAGGCATTTACTTGACCTGTAGCCTAAACCCAATTTGTATTTTCAAATATCAACCTTGAATATTTTTTTATTTCAAATATAAATATGGACCTATGTCCAAAAATATACTTGTATATACCACAGAAATGCGCTTGCTAATCTCAATATTTTGTTAGATTTACCAGAACTATGTAAAAACTTTATATTATTTTAAAATTGGTAAAGAAAACTAATATTTCAAATACAGTGGTTGTTTTTTCGCAGGCGAAACTAATATTCGATTTTAACTGCAAATATTTTATTCAAGTGACAAATTCTTTGATAAGTGATTGATTGTTGGTATTAAAAGTAATGTATAAGATACTATTTTTTCAATATTGATTAGAAAAACCAATATTTTGAATGATGTGACTGTGGTTTGGTTAATTTTATATATTTTATATTTACAATATAGTTTAATTATTCTGATGATGAATTAAAAGTAATTTTACAATTAAAATTATTGAATTATGATTAAATTTTGTTGGTTAAAATACAATTCCAACCAATTTATTCTCTGTGTGTATAAATGAAAATATAATGTACACCTTTTCAACAGAAAATGCAAATAATCTTACGGTAATTTTAAGTTGCTTTAACTGCCATCATTTCCTGAGTGTTTGCCTGAAAATTTTAAAAAGATTAGCTACTCGAAAAGGCGATTCGATATAACTTTTTTTAATTCGGATCTGTAAGTCCGAAACGCTTTTAGAAAGTTATATTTGAATTCCATGTAAACTGTTTTTCTTCACTCACATGAAAAATTCGGTAGTATCAACCGATTTTCATCCAACCGAATTGATGTGGTTACTGCAACCTTGTATATACGGTTGTCTCATCCGATTTCAGTTGTCACAAGCGAATTTGGTTGCCACAACCCCCAATTCGGTCACACCATCAAAATTCAGTTGTTATAACCAAATTTACGTGGTTGCAGCAAGCGAATCAATTCTGTTAAATAAAATCGTTAGATTTTTATGAGAGTGTAGTAGTATAATTAATTAATGTAATTTAAATCCGCCAGTTCTGCTATCAAAGCTTTTACTCTTTGTAGCATTTAACACATCCTGTATTAAGGACTATTTTATTTATGTTCCAAAATTTCAAACGACTGCATTTTGTTGGTATTATTTGGCTGCTTTTTTTTGTTATAAAAACACAAAACATTGTTTTTTTTTGCATTAAAAATAAATACATTTTTTGTAGTTTTCATTTTATTGCATCAGAATTTAAAATACATTTTTAGATGTCGAATGTTGTTTCGATGTTATTTTTTTCAGTTCCATTTTTGTCTTTCTAATAAGACCTGCTAACTTATCTAAAATTAACCAAAGTTTAAGACTTAACCATAGGTTTGAATGTCATATTTATATGGAAATATCGTATCTTCTGTTAAAGTTAAACTCTGGTTATTCATACAAAAGTTACTGGCTCTAAAACTCCCAAAACAAAAAAAAAACAAAAACTGTTAGTTTCTCATTGTAGTTTTATTTGGATGTGTATGTATGTGTTTTATTTTGAAAGCCTTAAGGGAGTTTGTTATTACAACAATGACGATTTTTCCATTAAGTCAATGAATGAATGGCGAATAACTGTTAGCTGTCATGTTGTTTACTTGTTGTTGTCATTATATGCACATCCAACTTTAAAGCTTTAAGTGACCCAGTTGGAAAAGATAACTGAACTCGGATTTATTGTCGAATTGAATACATTTTTAAAGTCAATCAAATATTGGTTTAGAGATTAAATTTGGAGCTGTTTTTAATACTTTAAGAAAGTGCCCGATCAACAAAAAAAAAAATAAAAATATATATCTCAAATATTAAATAATAATTTAAAAGACCGATATTTCATATTATTCAAGTTAATCTCAAAATCGGATTATAAAGTAATATCAAATTATATCCCGCAAACATATAACTGGATTAAATTAGATTAAAATTGATCTCAATGATATGTTGTTAAAGATCCAAAAATATCCCTTAAGATCTACTTAGATCTAGTTTGATTGAATTAGATCCTTAATAGATCCAAAAATATCTCATGCGATCTTAGATCTAGTTTGATCGAATTAGATCTAAAAAAAAATAAGTAATTTTTGGTGGATCGAATAAGATATTTTGAGATTTAGTTGGGTAGTTTTATATTTTGCGATCGTGAAATTTTCTACTAGGTCTGCTTGTATGTATGGCTTTTAAGGGCCAATTTGTAAGTTTTAGATTAACTCTAATTTTGTTTGAAAATGTTTTAATTCGTCAAGATTTAGTAAAAATATCAATTAAGACTTTTAAAGCTTAACTTTTTTTAAACTTTCGCTATATTGTACTTAGGCCCGATTACTGAATGTTCAGTTAAAATTCAACGAACAGTTAAATTAAAAATTTAAATGGGAAACAACAACAAATGTGTCACTTAAAGTCTCAGTTAGTAGCTAACGGGACATTGTTAAAGTGAGACTTAAGCCAGCTTAAGTTTATTTAACCGATCCTTAAATGGTTTAATATTAGTCTATTTCATGTTTAATATTAGTCTATTTCATATTGTGGTGTCTGTATATATGACCAATTGTTTTTGTAATATAAAATATCTAATGTTTACTCGTACAAAAATCCAAAAAATTGCATCCCAACAAAATATTAGACGTTATGAAATATGTGTTTAAAAATGTATAATCAAAATACATATATGAGCTCTTCTCAAAAATATTTATAATTGTGGTTAAACATTTTAATTTTTTTTTTAAACACATCGTATTCTACAGGATAATAAACCACAATTTAGGAACGTCAAATGCGTTTGATTGCGTAACTTTCTGCAAGGGCAGTAGAAGCTATGGCAGGTTTAAAGGTAAAAAGTTAAAGTTTCAAGCAACAGTTTTGATGTGACGGAACAAAAATTGTTTAGATATATGAATCAAATTTTTAGCACACAGTGGCTTTGAAAATAAGTTTGTGATGTCGATCAATTATAATTATTATCATTAGGGGGAAACAATTTGTTTGCCTACCAAGAGTATAGCAGAAACGTAAATTGCGGAAAATTCTAAGAACATTTTTTGAAGAAACCATGATAATAAAATCAAAATCGAGCCTTCGATTTTTCACGAAAAAATTTCAAGGACATAATTGTTATAATGAAAATTATTCAGGTTCGAGGCTATACTCCATATTTCTTTATTATGATATTGTCCTAACAAATAATCTATAGAGTATTTTGTTTCCAAATTTATTATTTAACCCTTCCAGGAATGTGTTGATAGATCTATTTCAATTACAGGTCGAAAAAACATCATTTTTATTTTTAATAAAAATTATATCAAACTTGTACATAATTGTTATGTTAAGTTTATGAGAAAAAAATTAATTTATTACTTTTTTTAAACAATTTTTAAATCAAACATATTAGCTAGGTTGATACCAGTATTTCGATTTTTCTAAAGATCTCATCAGAAGCCGAAGTCTTAGAAAACTTAGAAACCCCATAAAAGCAGAACTTTACCAAAAAACCTATTAATCATATATTTGGCTCCATTCTCCAGTCTTCTTCTTTTTTGCTCCATTCTCCAGCCTTCTTAGTAATCAAGCACGTGGTTAGGGTCTTTTGCTAACAAGCATCACGACGCACTATGCTTTGTCCCATAGACAAAAATCAAAAAAAAATTTTTGTCTCAAATTGTTTTTAAATACAGATTTTTTGAAAGATAATAAGGTATCTCAAATAAATGTTAACAAAAAAAATTTTTCTGATTGCTTTTGCCACCACGAGAGGGCGTTAAAAGCAGATAATTTCTTACAAAAATTACTTAACAGAAAAATGAGTTTTAGTTGTTTCACAAAAATAATTCTGAAAAATTCATTTTTTTAAAAGGTCGCTCGAAATTTGGTTTTCAAATACTTTGATATATTTGCAGTTAAATTAAAATTTAAAATTTAGTATTTATTTACAAAATAACGTTTTTTATTGCTCTGAAAAACACATTTTTTTTGTTGAAAATCCAAAAATTACTTAAGTTTGATGGAGTATAAAAAAAAATTATATAAAATTAGATATTTTTTTTTTCTGTTTTTGTAAGTTTATACTCTTAGCTAACAGGGTATTCAAAAATTAGTGCCTATTTTTTACCACAACTTAAAAAAAAATGCGTTTTTTGAAATGCCTAATTTTATGATTTTTACTCAAATATCAGGCATTTAAGAGTGTTTAATATCATTGCGCAACACGATTTTATATTTTGAATGTTAAAAAATAAAAAAATTTAATTATATCATTAGTAGGCCAAAACCACTGAAGTATTTTCAAAATTTAGCTCGAGTTCTTTTTTTATGGCCCACTGAAGTTTTTAATTTTTTTTTAAAGGCGTTTTGAGTAAGTCAAAAAAAATGTATTAAATCTAATACAACGTTAATAGATGATTTTAATAAAATTTGATGACGGTTCTTTTCATAGAACTAATTAACCCTCTATCTGCCATTTTTAGGGGTCATTTCAGCCCCTCCTCATAGAACACCACTAACACGTTTAACATTTAAGATAAACTCGGAGACCCAAAATTTGTTGCACAGTGTATGCAACTGTAGCTTTAAATTATGTAAAATAACAGATAATAATAAATAATAACATAAAATATAATAATAAAATAATAATAAATAACAGAGATAACAGAAGACGAGATGAGTTCTTCGTTAAGCGAAAATTGGTTTTGGGAAGAATCAAGTAGCGATGATGCTTTGTTATAAGTTTGTCTTTATATGTTTTTTTAACGTTTTTTATTTTAGCAGTGATAAAATATAATTATTAAGTTAAACTATTATAATTTTTGTTTAAAAATCCAAAATTTTAATTTTTTTATCAAAATATATCGCACTTAATCAACAGGAGGGTATTAACTTAAAATGTTCAGTAGAAGCAAAACAATTTTAAATTTAATATTAAAGGCACATGAAAAAAATTTTTAAACCAACCATTTCATTATCAAAAAGTAGTCAAAATAGCACGATTTTTTTCGAAAAGTGGAAAAATAAAAATTTTGATGGAAGTGCGATATGCTAGTTTTCCTCTTTAATTTTTTCATTTATGTTATCTTTCAAATATCCTTATAGTTTTATTTTTGCAAGAGCATTTTAACCGGTTTATCCTATTTTTCAATAAATGATGTTTTTGTATTTTCCACATTGATAATCCGATTCTACCCAAATTTGGCACAAATATATATCTTGCAAATATCAATTTACGTACCAAAATTTATTACGATCAGACAATTTTTTAGGAGTGGTAGCGTTTTTAAGAAAAAGGATATATAGCAGGACCTTGAGTCCTTAGTCCGGTTTAAATAAAAATTTACACACACGTTGCTAGTTGCATGTGTATCAGCATGACCACTCTTTGTAATTTTGTTGGCATTATTGAAGCTAAAATTATATTTTTCAATTTCAGGACACATGGGTAGGCGTGTCCTAGGGCCGATTTTTCCAAAAATTCTTATTTTTCTTAACTAAGCTATTTTATGCTAGTGTACCAAATTTCAATAATATCTGACTACTCCTTCTATTATTGTCCCTTCGTTATATGGGAACGAAGCATAGTGCGACGTTACCAAACTTTGAAGACCCATAATGTTCTTTTTACATAAAAAAAAAATTAGCTTTTACTCTGGCTGAAGTAATATTTTTCACAGTTTTTTTAGTTTTTTATATACATCGAGATTATTTGTTATTTTCAATTAATAACGAGCTTTCAAGCTCGGTATAATTACAAAAATAAAGCCAATCAAATATATTAGCTAGGTTGATACTAGTATTTGAATCTGCCTAAAGATCGCATCAGAACCCGAAGTTTTAGGAAAGCCATTTGACTTAATAAAAACAGCTTTGAAATCAAACAAAGTTAGTTTCCTATTTAGTTTAAATATGTTTCTACTTATTTTTAAAATGCGGAAGTGGCACCTATGCTGTTGAAATATTAATTTAAATACGAAAAAAGTTTATTTTAACAAGAATAATATTTAACTAAATAAGATTCATACTTAACATAAAAATGTTCTTAAAAAAAATAATACATTAATTTAAATATGAAATAATAATTGATATTTTTTCTCTGTGTAAGCCACCAAAATTCACTAGTATCAGACTTGGGCGACGTCAAGTACATTTCAAACTCATTTACTTGTGACATTTTTCTATGTCATTAATAACGTCTGTCCTACGATCACACTTGTGGGTTTAAATGCTTCCTTGCTAAATTTTAAATTGTGTCAACACCAGACATGGGACATAATACCAATATTTGTGTATTTAATAACAGGCCAATTACTTTTGTATGTCTAATTACATGTAATTGGTTGTAATTGAGTTATTTTCCTGTAATTAAATACCCATATGTTGTTACTAATCCCCATGCTTGGTATGAAAATTTTACAAATTTTCAAAAGACGCGTTTATGTGAGCGTAGGTCTGAAATTATTAATGATATAGAAAAATTTCACATGTGAATGACTGTGAAATGTAATCGGCGTCGCCCAAGTCTGACTAGTATCCATTTTTTTTTTAAATTAAAAGCGTGAATAAAATCGAGAGTTTTTTAAACTTTAAAGATCTATAAACGGCATCGTCTTTATTGTTTTATAGAGTTTTCCTGTTCGGAATATGGGGAAAGTAGGATGACATGAGGTCAAAAAATGAAAATATTTTATTGTTCTTTTATTGAATGAACGCTATGTATTGATTGATTAACAAAATTGTACTTATGATTTTTTTTTGATAATATTAAAGTATTGATGTTTTTGAGAGAAAACAAGTAATTATGTATTTCCTTACGATATCTGTAGGTTATATTAGTTAATATACACTTAATAGTATTTAGTTTATAGTAATAGTAAATAAGTAACTTTAATACTTTAGTAAATATTGTTAATTTATGAGAGTTTTAGTAGCTCGATTAATTTCGCGATAGAGTTCGAGAAATTCGAAAAAATTAGAAAAGGACGCTTAGCAGAATAATTCTAAACAGAAAAGACAAATATGCTTCTGCCATTTTTAATTTTTAATTTTTGAGCTTTTCTTAAGATTTTTGAGCTTTAAATTTCTTTTTTCGACATTCTTCGACATTCTTCGCTTTAAATGCAAAATTTGTCTTTTTTCTTTTAAAATGTGTATTTTTTTACCATTTTTGAAGTTTTGCTATATTTGGCTTTTTTCCAATATATATTTTTTTTGCCATAAACACAATGGATTTTACCATCTTTTGTTTATTTTTTTTTTTTTACTATAAATATTAATACCGGTGTTCTACCCAGATTTCAACAGAAAGAAATCAGATTTATTGCATTTGAAAATAAAAAAAAAAAAACAGCATGAAAATGTTCTAAACTTTAAAGTCATTAGAATTTAAGGTCAGAAGTTTCTTATTTTTTTGATGTCATGCCTTGTAAAAAAATTTGCTTATTTTAGCAGTTTTCTCTGCAACGTCATTCTTTATTAGTTTTTATTAGCTTTTTCTTATATATTTTCAGGATTATTTCCATGAGTGTACAATATTTGTAATAATTTTAATGAGTTTTTTTTGCTGGGTTATTTATAAACAACATACATTTTTGCTATGCATCTGTATGTTTCTTTGTATTGTTATAAAACATGACAACACACAGTGGGGTATTTGAAAAAAAAATAATGGTAATAAATATAAAACTTCTAAACTACTAATCCGATTGGTAGGAATAAAATTGGAAATTGTAAAAGAGGTGTTAATATTTTGTAATATTTTGGTTGGGTCACCCTGTTTTAGAATAAATGATCGTATGAGTTAGCGTACCATTAAGAGCATATTGAGTGCGATGCAGTGTCACATTAAAAATATCAATCAGTCTTAAACTTCTAATATTTTCTTAAAGATTGGGCTTCGAAAAAGATGCATTTTCTTATTAGTCGATATAAAATATGTATATATTGTACGTGATAACAGGTAAAAAAAATTAACGCAAAAATAACACCTTGAACTAAAATTTTAGTATTTTACTAATTTGTATATGGAAATTTTGTTTAAAATTTAGATTTTTATTAAATATTGTGAGAATTATTGTACCACCAGATAAAAAAATTATGTGGTACGAGGTTGACAAAAAATCGGATAGTTTAACCCTTGGTGGCCTGCGACCAAAACTTCCAAATTTTGAAAATGTTTTGAAACTCTCTTAACAAAAATTTGTTGTGTGCCACATCAGTTTTAACTAATTTTAGTACGCTGAATATATATATAATATATATATTTTTTTAAAGAAATTTAAATCGCTTTAATGGTTCTTGAGCTATTGCGATTTGAATTTAACTCGAAATGACATTTTTTCTTTTAAATTTTTTAATAGCTCCGACATTCCTTTGATATTAGTCAAGTTATTGTACAACTAGGTCCAAAGATTATGTGGCGAAAATTTTAGACAAATCGGATAATGCTTATCAGTTGCGACTTGCGATAAACTCCTTAATTTTCGAAAAAATGTTCAATTATAAAGGAATTTGGTCACAGTTTGTTAAAAAAGATGTTTCACACAACATATTTACGAAGATTTTAAAATAATTTCCAAATTCGAAAATTTTGATCGCAGGTCACCTGCGGTCAAGCTTTGCGATTTTTCTCAAATTCGTAGCACATAATTTTTTTATCTAGTGGTACAATAATTTGAACAATATTTAGTAAACACTATAATTTGAACAATGTTTAATGAAAATCAAAATTTTATATAAAATTTCCATATACAAAGTAGTAATAGTAATATTAGTCCGAGGTGTAATTGTTGCGTTAATTTCTGTTACCTGTTATTACGTACAATATATACATATTTTATACCCACAGATAAGAAAATATGTCTGCTTTTTACTCAAATTATAAAAAAAAATTTCAATCTGCAAGTACCTTGAACAATTTTCTAAAAATAAACCAAAAAAAACAAAAATAAATTAAATAAAATTTTTTTTAAAGGTCGAAAAAACATAATTTTTATTTTTAATAAAAATTATAACAAACTTAATTTTTTTTTGTTTGAGGTAAGCTCTTAATATCTTAATGCCTGTAAGTGATATTTAAACAACATAATGAAAAATAAGTAACACCAGTTAAAACAAATAATTAAATATGTTTTCTTTTTGGGATAAAATTATTTTATTTTTATAATTTGTAATTTTTTACAAAATCTTCCGTCCCGACTTAATTAAAAGCCGTTCGCCAAGATATTCACACCAAATATTCTCAAGACTTTGATCATAATCTAAAATCTGAAATCAGCGTGCAATTTTTTAACACACTCTAAAATTATTATTTTATTTTGGCAAAAGTTTGTTATTTTTGACCAATGCCAGATGTAGGGTACATGTCCAAAAGCTATTGAAATTAAATTTTAAACAGTGGTTTCCTTATGGGCCATTTTGGTCAATAATCTGTTTTTTTTTATAAATAAAAATCAATAACATTTAAAATTTTTTTCAAAGCTTAATCTTTCACAAAATATTAAAATTTGTTTTAGTTTTTTAACAAAGTTACAAAAAATTTTAAAGAAATGTAAATATTTTTTGTACAAAAATGACAACTATTCATGAATTTTTAAAACTTTGAAATTTTTATTCTTTTTGGTTTAAAACGAGCTTTAGATCATTTATTTATTTCCAATATTTCGTCTCCACATTGGGTGACTTCTTTAGGGAACAAATATTACATTTTGAAAAACTAGTTTTAAAACTAGCTTAAGATTTTTTATTTATTAATTATTTATTTCCAATATTTCGTCTTCCCTGAAGAAGTCACCCAAACTTCTTCAGGGAACACATATTACAATTTGAACAATATTGCAATATTGGAATATTTGTTCCCTGAAGAATTCACCCAATGTGGAGACGAAATATTGGAAATAAATAATTAGTAAATAAGTGATCCTAAGCTCGTTTAAACTAAAAAGAATAAAATAAAGGAAGATCGAAGAAAACTTAACAATTTGAAATTTTAGTATTTTTCACGACTAAACTATTGAATCTAAATTTACTATAAATTTTATCGTGAATCATAATTAACACGGATATTTTTTTGTTTTTAAATCGATTTAATAATAAAGTTTTTTTTTGGTAGATAAACCAAAAAAACTAATGAAAAAAAACCAAATATTTATTTTTAAATTTATATAACTTTTTAAATAGATATAAATAAAATATATGCATGTTTTTTCTTTATCTTACAACGTGTATTACTCCAGTATAATAGAAATCGCTCCACATTTACAAAAGTTATAACCTCCGAGAGATTTTTTACACACGAGGTAGTCAACTTTGACAACGTGTAAGTACTGGGTGTAAACTCAAAACAAAAAAAAAAAACAAAAAAATAAGTTAGTAGAAAAGTTAGTTAAACGTGTTGTAAATCAAGTATACAAAATTTTTTTTCTGAAATTGTATTTTAAGCTAAAATATTTGTTATACTTATTCAGGACGTAACTGTTTTTAACAAATATTTTACTAATAAATTTTTCTACCTAAAATGTGCTGATAACCACATTAATAGTGTGGACTACAACCAGACGGAAAAATATACGCAGAATCAAGTAGATGTCGCTGCATGTCAAGATATAGTAGAGACGTGGCAAATATATTTAAAAGTACAGCTCTTGGAAGACATGTTAAAAAATCAACCATGGCAGATTTTTGTATCTCTTTTCATAAAAAGGACGTTAAGAATGACAATATATATGTAAATTAAAAAAAAAAAATAATTTTATGTTGTCACCGGCTTGTCAAAGTAATTGTCTCTTAATTAAACTAAAGGCAAAATAAAATATTTAAATTTAGTTAACATCAACACTAGGGTGGGGCGATTAGTATGGAAGGAAAAAAATCTTAATGGGCGCTTCGCGTTTCTGATTCTTGGGATTGTACTGAGTAAAAAAGTCCACTAGACCATACGTCTACGGTGAAAATCGAGCTTCCAGATTTTGACTTTACGGCAAAAAAGCAATATTTTGAAGTTAAAAATTAACTTGGATAAGCCCCTCCTACTTCCTGATATATGTCCATCCCACACATTGTTACTTTCACAAAATACTGCAAAAAAGCCCTATTTTGAAATTAAAAATTAACTCTTTAAACCCCACCCACAAATATGATTGATGCATTAGTCTGCTAGAGAATCTTCCAAAGAAGAGATTAATATCATAATCTTGGATAAGCTCCTTCCTGAGATATGTCCATCCCACACATTGTTACTTTCACAAAATACGGCTAAAAAGTCAAAATCTGGAAGCTCGATTTTCACCGTAGACGTATGGTCTAGTGGACTTTTTTGCTCAGTACAATCTCAAGAATCAGAAACGCGAAGCGCCCATTAAGATGTTCAAATCGCCCCACCCTAATCAACACCCATATTCATATATAGGCGGCCCCATTTTTTGCAAAGCAACTCTGATTTTTGAAGTTTGCAATTGTGTTTTTCCCACAAAAAAAAAAAAAACATCTTAAATAAGAATAAAATAAAAAGATCATTTAACTGGGAACAAGATGAAAAGGTAATATGAGATATTTATTTTCATCATTATTTTACATTTATGTTATTTTTAACATGTAGTTACAGGATTTGTTCAATATACTAGTTATGCCAGCTGCAGTTGGCATTTTAATATATGTCCTGGCTTTTTTAGCAAACTTTTCACAAATTCGGCTTATTGAAGTTTTACTAAATCCATGCAATTCTGCGCAATCTTCTTGTTCGTTGTTGCGGCCCCAACACCTTGATGCTTATAGAACTTGAAGATACGGTGGAATCTGTCCACCGTTATTTTATCCTTCAATTAATTTTTTACGAAATTCACTGTCAGTATTAACAAAAAATGGGTTTTTTCTTTTTATAAAATTTAACCGCACGATTACGGGCTCTTTTTAATAAAAAGTCCAATGATTGTAAATTATTAATCGTTCGAATAATTTAGATATTAAAAAATATTTTTTTGGGCACAAAAATGTATATTTATAATTCGCACTCACTTTGACAGAAAACAGCTGTAACTCTTAGCAACAGTTTAGAAGCTTGTAAACATAAACTTAACAAGAGTTCGACAAGTGTATTATGAAGAGTATACATGTTAACTCCTTGCTAACTTTTACTTAAGAATATGGGTGTAAATGTGTAATTGTAAACTTAATCTTTAAAGTGATTATTAACGTAAAGTGGTCAAATTGCAAACAAATATACGTACAGCTAGACAGACTTTAGCGAAAGACGAGGACACAAATCTTTGGTAATTTTTTATGTTTCCTTTTGCTTGTTGCAAAAAAGGTGTTGTATATTCAGACAACCATTGATGTAAATAGTGGAAAGATAATATTGTTTATGTTATATATAATTATTTCTATATATTTTCAGATATTGAATTAATTTAAGTCGTCAATGTGGGAGTATGGACATTTTTATATTTTGTATCATATTGTATATTATTTTTAAAAGAATCATAAAAAATTTTTTCAGACTTGCAGCAAATAAATTAACTGCACTATAATTTTTCTACAATTTTTTGAGTTTTTTTCAGTCTACTATTATTCAGCAACATTTTTGTTAACTTTTAGCAAGAATTTTTTAATTTTTAATCAACTATGTGATAGCAAAACTTTTGCTAAATCTACCAGTTTTGTTGGTAAAAATCACCTCGCTGATTTTTAGCGAAAGATTTTGCTGACATTAGCAATTTTTTTGCCAGCAGTGACCCAATCACAATATTACAAAAGCATAACACCTCTTTTATAATTTCCAATTTTATTCGTATCGATCGGAGCAGTAGTTTAGAAGATTTATATTTATTAACTTTATTTTTCAAATACCCCACAGTGCAACATACAAGTGCATTTTCATTATTTTCTCTCTGGTGTCATTATTGACAATTTGACAGTTGATAGTTTTAGGTTTTGTTGTTGTTGCTGATATTGTTATGGTTGACTATTTGTAATTCTTAATATGGGGATGTATGTGTACGTGTTTTTATATAAATGTGAGTTTTGTTTTGAAGCAATAGTGTAACTGTCAATTTTCAAATAATGTAACCATGCTCAATCAATCACTCACCTGTCAAATGCTGCAGGTTATTTAAAAAATATGTATGAAAAAATATCCGAAAACAAAAAACCCCCCTCATTTCATAATAGTTTACATTAGTATGACTTTTGATTTGTATTATTACTTTGCTGTGTCTGTAATATTTATGATGAAACTGAAAGACAAAAAAAAAGAAAGACTAATAATTTTGAAGTTTATCACATTATATGGAATCCTGATTGGATTTCAGTTTTTTTTGCAGTTTGTTTTAAAAAATGATATGTCTCCTTTGATCAATGGGAATCTTACTGGTGATACATCTTTTCTTTTGTATACGATTTTTAAAATTTATGTATGTTCTAATTGGAATTAATTACTAAAAGGTGTCTTTGAAAGTAGTGAATATGAACAATAGAGGGCAGGTTATTATTTTATTTGAAATTTTGTTCACTTTTTCTCGATGAGATTTCATAGAAGAAAGAGCCGACAATTGCTTTGCAGGATGATTTTCCAAACTCAGATTTCCATTTTAGCTGGAATTTGGATATATAATAGATCCATTTCAAATGGCATTTGAAATATAATACATAGAAAAAAGTAGTGCTTACCCAGAAACAGTTCTGGAATGCATTATTTAATTACCAAGCGCTTCCAAAGCAAATTCAGAAGACATGATCTTTGTTCGCTATGTCCCACTTGTTATGTCTATTTTAGGCAGGTGAAATGCGCATCTTTCATGTGCTCCAAGAAGCAATAAATTCATGGTTTTATAATAAAGACGCTTTTTTGTGTATTGACAACATTAATGCTTCAAAGAAGGCCTTTAGGAAAGCACAACAAAATGCCTTCCGTAAAAAGTTCAAAAAAAAAAATAAAAAAATTATTAAAACGAACAATGCATTTTTATAAAGGAAAAGGAAAATAATTGTACCGAAAAAAAAAATAACCGAATTGAAAAAAGATTTTTAGTTTTACTCTGGCTTATACATTTTTTTTTTTTGTTGTAAATAAACATAAAGAAAACTCCCTAATTACACAGGAGGACAAAATTTAATTCTTAAAACTTAATAGAGATCTGACCATCATATTTCGGACATCCTGATTGCAATCGTGTACTTAATTTGTTAAGTTGTTTGGCGGTTTTATATTTAGTTTTTGTATTCAAAACTTTTCGAAAGCAATAAATCTACTTTTCTTTTGATGGAATTATATAAGGAGACTTTTGTTAACATTTATGACTCAAGTTAATGGACAAAACTTTATATTTAAAAGACGGAATCACGTTTTCTGGAGGTCAGTGGCGTACCCAGGATTTTTTTTTTTGTGTGGTAGGAAGGGCGGTGTGGGTGGGGAGGCTACAAAATTGCCGATAGTTTAAAATATCGAAACGTAACATTTTCTTCAAAGTAGCTCGAAACTTTTTTGTTTTAAAAGTTATCAATATCTTTAGTCGGGTAAAGATTTGCTGCACTCAGGGAACTTCTGCTTTAAAAATATTTAGTTTTTAGGTTGTAATATAGTTTCTTTATTTTTAATGTAAATATCAGTCATTTGTTGAACAGATTTAATTTTTTACTAACCTCGTAGTTCATTTAAAAAAACAAACCTCATCAAATGACTGTTTTGTGATTTTACATTAATTTTTTACAGACGTCTTTTGTTATATAAAAAAGTAAAGCAAATAAATGTTTGTTTAACTTTTACTGCATATTTGGTTCAGTTTTATTACAATTGTGGTTCATTATTTGAACAGAAAAAAACAAATGAAACTTTTTGGTCTTCAGAGTTAAGTAACGTCATGACTTAGCCACGTGTTTGACTACTAAGAAGACAAGAATGAAGCAAAATTTATGATTAATAGGTTTTTTGTTAAAGTTCGGCCTATTATGGAGGCTCTAGCTTTTCTAAAACTTCGGGTTGTGATGAGATCTTTTGCCAGATCGAAATACTAGTATCAGCCTAGCTAATATGTTTGATTTGGTTAATTTTTGTAAACATGCGGAGGTTCAAAGCTGGTTATAAATTAAAAATAACATAAAAATAATCTCGATGTATATAAAAACAAAAAACTAATATAACTACCCAGTCAGAAATTGGCAATGGTCTGAAAAATCAAGCACTGGCAGAGCACTGTTTTCCAATGGTCCAACAAATAAAGTGCTGCCAAAGCACTAATTTACAGCTCTCTACCAACGTTAGTAAAAACTGCTTTGCCAGTACTTAAGTAACAAAATTTACAACAGTAAAATTATTAAAAGCACTGGCACAGCCCTGGCTTAGAACGCTCTGCCAACGTTCGTAAAAAGGGCTTTGCCAGTGCTTCATTTACAAAATTTACAACCGCTAACATAATTAAAACAGAGGCACAGCCCTTGTTCACAACGCTTTCCCAACTTTACTGGCTGTTCTCCCAATGATTTGGCAATTTTTTAAAATAATGGTTTTGGTACTCGAAAAGCGCACATTGTCAGTGCTTTGCCAACGTTTTAAAAAAGAAACGGTCAAGCGCTGCCCGGTGTTATCATTTCGGGGTTGGCAAAGCACTTTTTTTTTATCATTATCAACTTTACTGGCTGTTCTACCAATGCTTTGCCAACGTTTTAAAATAATGGTTTTGGTACCAGCAAAGCGCTCATTGCCAGTGCTCTGACAACGTTTTAAAAAAGGAACGGCCAAGCCCTGCCCGGTGTTATCATTTTGGGGTTGGCAAAGCACTTAAATCTTCAGAAATCCAACGCTTTGCCAACGCTCATACCACCGTTGAAAGCACTGGGCCAATGCTTTGCCGTTCGTATTTTTCTGGCTGGGTAATAACAATGTTAGTTGAATGTGCTGAAATCTAAGTCGTCCTTTATTTAAGTGAAATATTATTAATATGTCTTTAACTACATTTGCAGTAGTCTTTACCTACATAGCATTCTAAGTGTGGTTGCCAGTGCTTGCAGGTTGCTATTTTTTTAGCTAGATGGAAAAAAAATCGCTAGATCTAGCCGGAAAATAGGTAAAATGATAAACTTGCTCGTCAGTGTTTAATTTATGGGTCAATTGAACAGAGTATTTTATATTGTTTAACTGCTCTATTTGAAAAAATTTCAAACCCACAACCAAAATCGTAGCATCACCTCTTAGCGATTTGAGCCACGGTCGACACATCGATGAGCGTGACTAAGTGGAGTATTTGTGTAAATCACAGCATTCACAATGTATTGTTTTAATCAGAAGAGATAAAGTTTACTAATAGCTACAGTCATGGAATAAAGTCTACATACACCCTACTGATTTGAAGTTCTAGTGAATTAGTAGCGATAACTGAAAAACATTTTATATCAATGTTTAAGGCATTTAAAAATTATTTGAAGAAAAAAAAAATATGAAAAAAATAAAACATAGAAATTTTTAGGGAAAAACATAATTATTAGCAGGAAAAAAGGCTACATACAGCGTGGCAACTCCTTACATCTTATGGAGAAATTGCTAAGGACAGTTAAATTAAGTCGTGCTACTGTACAGACGATCATTAGAAATTATAATAATACCAATAATACCGAAAGTAAGCCACGATCTAGCAGTATTATTAAAGTAGTCAATCAGGATCCGAAAATAAGTGCCCCAAAATTGGCGGAACACATCGAAAAATGTTCCAGTATAATTGTTACTCCACGAACAATAGTAAATGTTTAACATGACAATGAATTTAAAAGCAAAGTGGCACGCAAAAAAACACTAATTTGAGGGAAGATTCGTAATTCGCCTTGAGTTTGCTAAATCACATCTAGACAAGGATATGGTTTTTTGGAAGCGTGTTATATTACCGACGAAGGTAAGTATAACATTTTAAGAAGTGATGGTCGATCCAAAGTTTGGCGAAAACCAAACACAACACTTGATCCAAAGAATATAATACCTTCTCTCAAACATGTTGGTGGTAGGTAACCTTATGGTTTGGGACACCATTGCCGACCAGCTGGAGTTGGTCGTTTGGTTTTTGTAGAGGATAATATGGACCGCTATCAATATAAGAACATATTTTAACATAATCTGCAGTCTCCTGTTAATAGCTTGGGCCTGGGAAATCAATGGATTAAACAAGACAACGACCCTAAACATACTGCACGCGTTATTCGAGACTGGCTTCTATACTATGCCCCAAGACAGCTCTCTTCACCACCCCAGTCTCCAGACTTAAACTTAAAAATTCGAGTTTTTTTTTTAATTATTGCTTTAAGCAAATGTAGTTTTTGAGTGGAGCAAGATATTGCATTTTATTTTTTTTTTAGTTAATCAAGAATTTATTTGGTTAAATAACAAATATTTTAAACAAAAAAAAAAGTTTATTTCAAGATATCAATAAGTGAAGATTTGTTTTGAGAATTAGGAAAAACAATGTTTCAACAAATTCAGATCTATTTCTGAATATTTTTATTGCAATAAGTATGAAATTTTTAAGAAATAAGACAGAGATTATTTAAATTTTTTACAATATTTACTCTAATGTTTCAATTGAGAACAATTATTTTATGTTTTTTTTATTGAATAGTTGATGGAGCTAATATTCAACGAATATTTTATCGAAAACAAACCCCAGTAATACGCTGAAACTTTCTAAATCAATAGCAACACATAAAAGTTTATTTTGCACTGAAAAAAACTGTAACTGAGTTGGATCAAACTTGGATTTTCACATTTCCAAATGGGAATATTTCAGGAACTATTAAAAACAACCACACCAGCATAAGCATTTTTTTGGTCTCTACTAGAAAATTACAAATATTTAAAATTATCATAAACAAACAAAAATAACGAGCACTCAAAATTGTTTTGCAAAAAGTGCCCAACTTTGAGGAGGTCACGTTGCCGCTCCGGTAGTGCTAAGAGGTTCAACATCAAAAGTCAAGCTCGCTATTACGTCACTTATATCTGCTTTATATGTCGCTTGCAATCGGACCACTAAATAAGAAGTTATTTCCCACAATATTATAAAATATCCCACTGTGCGAGGGTCAGATGGAAAAGCCTTCATTCGACGACTGCAATGCGAAACATTTAATACCAGTTCCAAGTGTTTTGACCAGCAGTGTATATAAAACTTCTTTAATAAAATTTTAAAGTAATGGCTAATTGTGTTGAATAAGATGCAATACAAAACATCTTACTGAACTTCTTATGAAATTGTGGCCTACATGTCGTATGAGTGATTTGGTTTTATATAATTAATAACACTCATACGATACTTATTAAAGATAATTGCCAGGTCTTTAGAATTTATCAATGAATTTGCTATTGATGATATTTTCATAGCACAAAAAGACTGTTAAATTGTGTTATCAGTGGGGTCAAGAGAGCCGAATTGGTCTTAAAAATTTATATATGAGGCTTTCCAAGACAACTGTCCAGCTAAAAAAAAGATAAATCGTATCAATGTCATACTTACTGTATTTATTATCTTGTATGAGTTGATGTGCGCCCGGTAGGCTAGTTGGTAGCGTGCTGGCTTATCAGTGCGATTCCCACCAGAGGCACTGGTCTGTTTTCGCTGCAACGCGCCGAAGGCCATAGTAGCTAGTGCTTGGTTAGGGTAATAGGATGTAATTTGTAATTATATGATTACACAAGGGAACAATGGTTCTGTTGATTAAGAACTGAATATTGTTTTGAAGGTTATTTGGGACGCTAAATCCAAATCTGTACTTGGTTTTTTTCTATCAGCTCGACTTTTCGAGATATACCGTTATGTTCAAAATTAAGGCACTTCCGCTACATATATTGGAATAACTTGAAAACGGTTCACCATATTAAACTAAAAAAAAAAACCGAATCTCGCAAACAATATTCTCTTTAAGCCGTGCTTACATTGTTTTTAAATTTTCCAAGTAGTTTTAGAGATATCGTTCAAGTTTTGAAACAAAAATTAAAATTTTTTTAAAAAAAAAAATTTTTTTATTCTTTAAAAATTCCTAAAAAATAAAAATGGGACAAAAATCACAGTTTTGGTATAGAAACAGTTAGTTAAATATATTTCGAATGAAATGAGCTTTATTTCATTGCAATCGGTGCACAACTTTTGATTTTGTTCCCGATTTACTGAATTGATATAAATCGCGATTTCCATACAAAAATAACATTTTCTAATGTGTAAGTGTTTGTATGTAATAATTTAGTTTAAAAAAATTAAGTAATAAAAAAAAATTATTTCATTTTTATGGTTTCATTTTATAGACACCCTTGCCAAAAACAAACAAAAACTAGTCAAAACAACCCCTAGCTCCCTGAAGGGTTCAAATGTTAGAACAGGTCCTACTATTTTTCTATCCCCAACATTTCTTGTGAACATATCTACCCCCTATCTCCCACCTTTTTCGGGGTCCCATACAAAAACCGTAATACAAACTTAACTTTAAAATAAGGCAATACCGTATACCTACATATTATTTTCCTATTATTTTCCTACACAATAATTTCATTTTTGAGGCAATACCGTCTTTCTATCATAGAAGCTTAAATAACGCGAATTTCAAGAAACTTTTTAGTTAGAACGTTTGTTAGACACATTCTGTTAATATTGTAGAAGATGAGTTCATCGAAATTGTTGCTTATTAGCGAATAAAACAGTTTTTTGGCTCTCCTGAAAAATTGTGTTTTTCTAGATAGACGGTATTGAATATAAGCCCTCGATATGATTTTAAAGCCTAACCAAATAACACCTTAAAAAATATTTTTTTAATTTTTTCGAAGTTTTCTTTAAACACAGGTTTGTCAAAAGCAAAACACATTTCCTTGACATCACCCTTTTTTAGACCAGTTTTTCTATTTATTTTATTTGTTTAAATAAAATAAACTACCAAGATAAATATGAGATCGTTTTAAAACATATATGATCATCAGGGACAAGAATTTCATGCTCAAAATAGTAGTGTTTTAGCCACCTAATATGCATAAACAATCTTAAAATATGCACTAAAAACTGAAAAAATATGCGCTTCAATTTTTTAAAATGAATTATGTTCATGTTTTTAAGCAATGTTAATTAAATTTTAAAGTTAGTTTGTATTGTTTAATATATACTCTGCACCCATTTCGCACAATTAACACAACATTTTAATTATTTGTATTGAAAATACGCATTTTAAAAACTACTAAAACCTGCAAGCCCAGTTTGCAGATAAAATTGAAGAGAACACTTTAAATGACTTGAACAGCTTTGGTCCTATTTAGCCTATATTAAAAGTTATTTTTACGAAAACCTTGGAAAAATTCAATAAAAAAATGAAAAAACACCTAAGAATATGCAATAATAAATATGCATTTAAAGCAAAGTAAATAAAAATGTGCATTTAATGCAAAATATGCAAAAATAACCAATAACAAATCGATGCCATTTTAACACAAACTCCTTGATTCGCAAAGACATTTTGTTAACCCTGTTATCAGATTTAAGGAAAAAAACATGCTTTGAACTTCCGGTAACTGATGATCATTTATTTTCTTGTTTATGAAAATAGGTTAAAAACTCCAAATATTAGTATCTAAGACATAATTTTTTTTTAATTCTTAGAATCATAAAAAACTAACTTATTACATACAAACACTTACACATTAGAAAATGTTATTTTTGTATGGAAATCGCGATTTATATCAATTCAGTAAATCGTGAACAAATCAAAAGTTGTGCACCGATTGCAATGAAATAAAGCTCATTTCATTCGAAATATATTTAACTAACTGTTTATAGACCAAAACTGTGATTTTTGTCCCATTTTTATTTTTTAGGAATTTTTAAAAAACAAAAAATTTTTTTTTTTTTTTAAATTTTAATTTTTTTTCAAAACTTGAACGATATCTCTAAAACTACTTGGAAAATTTAAAAACAATGTAAGCACGGCTTAAAGAGAATATTGTTTGCGAGTTTCGGTTTTTTTTTTAATTTAATATGGTGAACCGTTTTCAAGTTATTCCAATATATGTAGCGGAAGTGCCTTAATTTTGAACATGCCTTAATTTTGAAAATGAAGATTAGATTTGAAATCAGCGACCTCAAATTAGTAAAAATTTGCTATAAATTTCAAATCAACACAAAAAAAGTTCAATTTTGTTCCCTTGTGTTATTAATTAATAAAAAAAAATATCCTGTATGAATGAATAAGAAGTTAAAATACTTTTTAGTTTATTTTTTTCCAATAAGTATTCGTTAATTTTCAAGATATTATTGATCATTTTGGAATTTCGAAAATGATAGAAATTTCTAGATATCAATAAGTGAAGATATGTTATGGAGAATTAGGAAAAACAATGTTTCAACAAATTCAGATCTATTTCTGAATGTTTTTATTGTAATAAATATGAAATTTTTTTTAGAAATAAGACAAAACTTATTTAAATTTTTTATAATATTAGCTCTAATGTTTCAATTCAGAACAAATATTTGTATTTTTATTGAATAGTTGAGGGAGCTAATATTCAACGAATATTTTGTCCAAAACAAACCCGAGTAACACGCTGAAACTTTCTGAATCAATAGAAAAACATCGAAGTTGATTTTGCACTGAAAAAACAAAAAAATAATTCATACATAGAATAATTTTATTCATAAGCTGTATGAATTCCATATAACTTTTTTTCCCTTCAAACTTCTTCATGTTGTGGAGGAATTTGTTCATAACTGCATAATAGGAAGAAATTCAAAATGTTTTTTTTTTTTTTTTTAATTCAAGGGTCTTTTTTCACAAAACGAATAAAAAAGATAAATTAATCGTCCAAGTATGTTCACATTTGCCAAACTAGCTAGCACTTAAAGATTTTCTATAGGCGAGGTGGTAAACTGTGGTGTCATAGTAATCACCTTGTTTAAGCACAAGGTGTCTCAAATGACAATATTCTAAAAGATTAGGTCCTCACCTAGTTATAACTCTTCCAATTCATATGTGGATTTTGTCAGTAGTATAGAAGTTCTATACTTATTACCCCTTCTGTTTTTGAAAACACTCCGGGTCCACTCCTTCACAAACTTTCCACGAAAATTCAAGAAGACTTCAATTATATATTTTAGCGATTACAATACAAATCCGCTCAAATATATTAATTTACAAATTGTATTTATTCCTTTGTTAGTTTTTGTGCTTAAGAAAATTTTTAACAGATATAAATGTATAACAAAAAGTCTTTTGTGCAAAAAAAAATCTTTTTTGTTTGAGCTGTTTTGAATTGCTCAAAAATACACTTACAAGAACTTTTCCATAAAAAGTCAACAGATATTTGAAAATTAAATTGGTAAAGTTGTTTCAATGAAATATATAGTTAAATTACCAAAGAAATATATTTTTTAACTTTCTGTCTGTTATTCAATAAACAACATAAGCAAAAACAAAAACGGACTTTCGGTAATAGTTAAAATATTCCGTTAACATTTTCTATTTAGAACAAAAAGTTGTTATATTATATTGAGTATTGAAATAAATTAAAACAAACTTTTGTTTTTTATGGATTTTGTCAATTAATTTTTCAACAGTTGAAAATAAACTAAAAAATGCAATTGTAAGTAGTCCAGTTTTTGGTTGATTTTCAGTTATTTTAATGTGTATATTCAGTAGTCTTTACGGAAAATATATTTTGTGAGTGTACTGCTATTTCCGCAACTTTTCAGACTCATATTTGACTAATTTTTTTGATCAAATTATTTTGTTTATATTGTTGAGCTATATTTGATTCTTTTTTAAAGGCTCTTATTTTTAACTAAATAAAGAGGGATTTTAAACAAAAAATTTTTGAAAATTCCAAAAAAATTTAAATGTTTGAATCAATTTTGAGTCATGTAATTTGAGGGCTCCGACATTTGTTGGCTTGGATTTAAAAATACTTTACTAAATATTAGGAATTTATTCATACATATTGTGCAAAAAAATCAATAAATGTGTTGTATTCTGTGTTGGAATTAAAAAATTATAAAAAATTAGGCATATTTTTGGATAAATTGATATAGCAATAAAATGTTTCACTTATCTTATTTAGTATGCTATACTATATATGCAAATTTAATATAAATCGGTGTGTTGCTTTTTTAATAAATAACCCTTTTAATGTGGAATCAATAAAAACGACAATATTTACACCCTTATATAAAAATAATGAGATGATCATTAGCCAGATTGAAATACTAGTATCAACCTAGCTAATATGTTTGATTTGCTTTATTTTTGCAAATATACGGAAGCTCGTTATAAATTAAAAATAACATAAAAATAATCTCGATGTATATAAAAAAAAAACAAACTAATAAAACTGTAATAAATAAATGGTTTATTCAAAAAATTCTGTTTGCGATAGAAAAACACAATATTAGATATTATTCTAAGAATTATTATTTTAAAATCCTACTACCATGGCAACCTTGGTAACCATTTCATTATAAACCCTTTTTTAAAGGCATAACCTTGTGTTACATGGAGCCTTGGGCATTTATCTTGGATATTTTGTTTCACACACGAATAAATTCGTTTGTCCCTAAAGTAGGCGGATTTTGAAATTTTTGATTTGCATTAAAATTTCTTTGTTTTTTATTTTTCAAAAAAAATACTAGGCGAAAATTTTAAAACGTCTCTACGTTAAGGGCTTAATTTTTAGTACTCTACAAAACAAAAAAAAACAGAAAACTATTAAAAATTGCTCCACCCGTTAAGGGTGGCACAAGACTTTCAATACCTTGTTTTAAGAAAAAAGCATTTAAAGTAATATCGCTCAGGTAAAATATATGGCAAAAAAAGTTCAATCTATATAATATGAAAAAAAAAAATACAAAAAAAAAATAAAAACTCTAAAGCTAGGAAAACCTTAAGCAAGTAATTGTCACTTTAATTTCATTTGCAGCTGATCCCAAATTATGCGCTATTTCAAGTCCCTTATTATCTTTAGGACGAATTGCTTTTCAAAAAATAATCATAGAGTTAAATATGGTTATTTTTTGAATATATCAATTTTACATTCATACACAGAAAAAACTAAGAACGGGTTTCAATTAAAAAATTTATTGAATCAATTAATATTTCAATTGATTTTGCATATATCACGGCAATGATAATATTAATTAAAACTTTTATTGAAAATGAAAAAGAAAGAAGCCATAAATAAGTATTTCCAAAAAAAAAGAATTATAATACTCAAAGAAAAAAAGTGTGAATATGTGTTTTTGGTAACGCTGTGTCTGTTTGTGTATTTGTGAGTGTGTTTTCTTTATAAGCTATAAAGGTATTTGGAATTTTATGCTGAAACTTTTCTATTTAACATACACTCTAATTAATTTCTGTTGAAATTTACCCAACTTATAGTAGGAAACTGTACTCCTACTATAAGTTGGGTAAATTTACTCTATGTGTGTAAATGAAAAAAATACGCACATTGAGAGTAAGTTTCTGAACACAAAGTTGGTACATTTACAATGGAAGTGCGTAAAGCTTTGATAAAATTTATAAATAAATGAGTAATTTTACCAAATTTTCGTGTAAAAAACATGATTTACGTGCAATTATACGTATAAAATGCGTAAAAATACATATTTATAAGCGTAAAAACCCCCTAAAAATGCATATCTTTACCTTCCGGTAAAAAAGAATAACAGCCCAAAAAATTTTTCAAATAAAACAAAAAACTAATTTTTAGAAAGAGTTTTTTTAATGTGTTGTATAATAATAAATTTAATAATAAATATTGGATATAAGTTGTTGTACATATACAGAGCTTCAAAGATTGAATTCTATTTCAAAAAAATTAAATCGGATGATTTTTTTTCTTCAATCATTGCGAATTCAATAATTGGGAGTTCAATCTATTTTTAACTTAATCGATTTACAATTTGCCGAAATCGGCGAAACTTAAAAATTTTTTTTTTTTTTTCGTTAGACCAACACTCAGGGGATGTCCCCTATAATACAATATCAGGAAATTAGGTTATGGGGAGGAGGAAAGAGGGAGTAGTGTTTGTGAATATTTGATTTGAATTTCGCTACATTGTAAGTGACAGGGAAGACCTCCGCGGGGAGTTTATTCCACATACGGCTAGTACGGCTGATGAACGAATTTTCCCTGTAATGCGTTGTGCGGTTCACTGGACAATCGACTACAAACGGATGAGCTCTGCTAGATAAGCGAGTGTTTCGAATGAAAATACGGGCCCTGGGGATAAGTTCACTTATCTCAGCAGAACAATTTCCATGGTTATATCGATAGAACAATGTTACACAACTCACATTCGCAAAATTAAAAAAAAAATCGCCAAAAATAAAAATATCGCCAAAAATTTCTAAAAGTAAAAACATTGCCAAAATGAAAAAACTTCAAAATTCAAAAACGGCATAAGTAAAAAATCGCGAAAATTTAAAAAAAATCACCATAATTGACAAAAAATTTATCAAATTGGAAAAGTTGTCCGTGTCTTTTATTTATCTCTGTTAGTTTTTGAAAAATAGGCGATGTTTCAAATAAATACTCTTTTTTATCTGCGATGCTTACTTTTCGAGAAAAACGCGATTTAAGAATCCAGCCAATCAAATCGAAATTTAGGATCGTTGTAGGGATAATGGGATTGAGTTTTGAACAATGGTGCAGCAATTTTTCCCCCAGCTCCATTAGTTTTCGTAATATGTACCTTTTAAAAATTGACTAAATAATTTATTTGGAACATCACCTGTGTTTCGAAAACTAATAAAGATACATTTACAGCTATTTGAAGTTTCTCGTCAATTTAAGCTTTCTTTCCAATTTGAAAATTTGTTTCGTTTTTGACGATTTTTTTTTTTTGCAAATTTTTTATTATTAATTTCGAAATTTTTTTCATTTTAGCTATTTTTTCTAATTTTTGGCGATTTTTTTAATTTTTGCCGATTTTCTTTTAGTTTTAGAGATTTTCTAATTTTTTGCGATTTTTTTAAATTTTAGCAATTTTTTACATTTTTGGCGATTATCTTTAAATTTTAGCGTTTTTTTCAAATTTGGAGATTTTTTTTTAATTTCAGCGATTTTTTTTATTAATTTTAACGTTTTTTTCATTTTTGGTGATTTTTTTATCTTAAAGATTTCTCAATTTTAGCGATTTTTGGCGATTTTTTTCAATTTTGGCAATTTTTTTCAATATTGGCGATATTTTAAATCGATTGAGTTAAAACCGACTGAATAAATGGAATGAAGAATTTTTTCTTTAAAGCTCTGTACATATATTATATTTTGAAAATATTTTTCCACAATTAGGCTGCAAACACTTGGAAATAAACTATAAACTAAACACTATCACAAATACTACAGTTATAAATTTTTTTTTCATTAAAATTCTCAATAAATTACATTTTTTAGATTTTTTTTGGCTTTTTTCAATTTGTTTAATTTTTTTTCAATTTAAAAATGTCAAAATATTTATTACTATTATAAGTTAGTATATTTACAAACTTTGTGCGTGAAAATTTTATTTAACAAAATAATACTACTTTTAGGCATAATGTGTTTAATTGTAAACACATAATTCGTAAAAATACTGTAAGTGGGTATTATTGTATATAAAAGTGTGCGCAAAATAGTTTTTACGCATTTTGATGTATAAATTTACCGAATTAGCGTAATAATACATGAAACTTTACTCGTTTTATAGTAGTAAATTTACAATCATTATTTAGAGTGTACAGTATATGAAAACATAATTTGAGAAGTATTTGTTAAATAAAATATGAATTTATAAAGTCAATGATTATATTAATTGATTCAATTAAACATTTGTTTAGAAACAAATTAAAAAAAATTTAAGTTGCTACTTTTTCTGTTTAACTATTGCAACTATTGCCATAAACTCAGGTTGTTTTGAAATCAGTGAGCAGGTCTTAATATTTTTTAAAATAACTACTTTTTATTATTTAAAGCACATTTTATTATTTCCAGTATTGTATACTTTTTATAAGGTAAGTGATGCTTCTATTAACTTAGTTTTTGAACAGGTTCCAGGTAGACAAAATGTAAGGTTCCACTGTCCTGGAACCACACTCTAATAATTTTTCATGTACATTGACCTTATTTATAGTAGGTTTCTCGTCTTCTACTATAAGTAGAGTAAAAATACATATTGATTTAAAACTAGAATATAATACACACAAAGTGTGTACCCTAAAATGTTGAGATAAAAATCACTTCCTGTAAATTTACAGGGTTTGTGCTTAAAACAACATATTTAAATATGTAGTGTTACATCTTAAACGCGTAGAAAAGCATATGAATTTATATCATTATTATTTATAATCATTTATATCATTATCATTTATACATGAAACATACATTTTTGCTGCCTTTAATTTGCCTATTCGTTGATCAAACTTCTTTTAATATATATTTTTTACATCCATATTGAGCAATAAATCAACCCAAAATAATTAAATACAAAAACTAATACATTAAAATGAAGATTATTTTTTTTCTAAAAATTTTAGTGTGTTTTGAGTAAAAGCAGTTCCATGATTTTCCATGTTTAAGGTTGTTTTGTGGGTTAAACAAAATATATATTCCTGTTTTTTCAAAACATAACGTCAACTCTTTAAATAAACCCATTTTAATTTTTTAACCCAAAAATTCGTGGATCACATGTTAAATGAGATTCCATATTTTTTTAAATTTTAGCCTCTTTGCGTTTTTTGTTCGCGCACTTTAAGCTTCTTTTTTGTTTAATTGTTTTTTTCAATAAGTCTTTCTTATTGACAAAAAATGGGTTTGTAAATGACAAATTCAAGTTACACACTTTGTGCGTAAAAGCTGTATACAATTTTTTGCTTCCTATATTTTTATATGTAATGTTTCTAAGCAAATGCTTATAATTTTATAAACATGTTTATCAACATTCAAAATTCTATATTTTGTATGCATTTTTGTAGACATAAATTCGTAAATAAATTTTATAATCATATTTTGTGTAAATTCACACATTTTTTTGTAACTTTACATGAAAACTTACTTATTTTAAAGAAGTAAATTTACATGCATTTATTAGAGTGCAGTTCTAGAACTGACTCTACAACCGGTTCTTAAGCAACCTGTTCTTGTTTGGAGGACAAACTCCATACAAAAAGTATCGGTTGTAGAACAGAAATTCCAACCTATTGTAATACATAATCTGCTGCATTTGTTCTGCAATACAGATTTGACTATATTACTGAGTATTTAATAATATTTTTATATTTACAAATATATATTACTTGTAATAATTTATGAATTAATGTTGAATGTTTTCTATAAAAGTTGTAAATCGTTATCAGTGTGTCAACACATTTACCACGAAATAAAAATTACAACTACCAATGAACATTCAAACATGACTACAGATGTATCTTCATTTGAAACAACCAATTCAAACCCAAAACCCCTCCAAAAAACACATTAAAAACAAAGAAATAAAAAAAAAACCTTAAGGTAAATCCTTGAAAAAGTAAACCTGCATTTAAGTGTTGAAAAATAAAAAAGCGTTTATGGCTTCTTATTACAAATTCGCACGCATCATAAATCTTAATTCACGCCATATATCCAACTACTGTTGCAAATACATACATACACACATTCATATACGTTGTTATACCATATATGTGTGTGTTTCATGTGTGTTATTATATGAGTTTACGAGTGTGAATATAAGGATAATATAAATATATATGTACCAACACAGACATACAATCAAAGAAAAGTAGAAATATTTAAATTCAAATGCCGTTATGAAATACTGACAAAATACTATGGGACTAAAATCTAGTTCTGTACCAAATTCTACTAAGAAAAAAAATTGTTTTTATATAAGAATATATTACACAGAAAGAATAATCTTCGTGATAAAAATAAATTTTTCATTTTTGCTCACATCATAATAAATAATTTTTTGCATAAAATCATACTTGGAAATTTTTCATTGGCGTTAAAATTGAATTGGCATTACCTGCTGTCAATGCCAAACAATGTCATTACCATCCCAATGCCAATTAACGGTTTTTAAACCCTCTAAACAGCAAGCCTGCGTCCAGGCGGTGTTTTTTAAATTGGCCATTATATAATGCGCCAAATGAGTGTTTTATAATAAGAAATTAAGCTATTCCGATAGAAAACCAAATTTACAACATATCATGTGAAATAATTTTTTGTGTGAAGTGTACGGTTTGAAAGCAAGAAAGTGTTAAAATTAAAATTTCGTAAAATCTCAAAAAATAAATATTTTGATATCAACATAATTTTCAAAAATCATAAAACTATATTTTTTTTGACTAGAAACCGTTTGTTTTAAACAAAAAGTGAGATTGAAGTATTTAAGAAAAGCTCTTATTTTGGTCCAAGGACTTACAGGATGTCAACAGAATACTTCTAATGAACATCACCTTAACTTTAAAAGGCAAGGACGCGTTTTCATGCGTCTATTCAAATTTCGCTCTGAATATGATGTTTTAATTATTCTAGTAAATGACTGTTAAATGAGGTTTATCATTAAAATATTAAATACTGTCTGAATTTACCATTCAATGATTAATTTTATATAAAATATCAAATAACTATCAAAACGACTATTTAAATTTCGCTAACTGCATCTCAGACAATAACTTCGAAGCACTCATAATTTAAAATTTTAAATGATTTATAAAAATCTTTATTGTTTTTTGAAAACCATCGAAAATTCAAAATTTTATTAAAATTAATAATAATTTTGTAAATAAAAAAACTAAAATTATTCAAATTTATAAATTTTGAGTATAATTGTTTAACATTTTAAAACCGGTAAACCAGTTTTTTTCGAATTCTAGAAACCGAAACCGGTGCTTTTTAAAATTTCGATTATGCGAAAAAATCGAAAACCGGGTTTCGCAAAATCTCGAATAATCAAGCACATAAATATATACCAAAGCTCAGAGATGACAAAATAAGTTTTGATAAGAGACTTTTTTTTTAATAGAATTGCGCATTTAATAATTACGACCACTTGAACAGAATGTATTTTTATAAATTTAAAAAACCAATACCAATTTCAAGCAGCGATAAAACGCGAACGACAACGAATGTTACAAAAAATTAACTGTTTGAAATTGCTTTGTCATACCAATTAGCAGATTACATATGCAAAGTTACATGCAAATGGGAAGGGGTGAATTAGAAAAACTCATATATTCGTCAATATGCCTTCTGGAATGATTCATATATATTTTTTTTCCAAATTGAAAATGTTTAATTTGTGTCGAAAAAGGGGGTTTTTCGTGAAATTTCGACCCATGCATAAAAAACTACTGAACCGATTTAGTTATATTTTCGTCAATAGGAATTCTGGAATAATTCAAATATTTTTTTTTTTCAAATTAAAAATGTTTAGTTTTTGTCGAAAAATAGGTTTTTCCGTGTTATATCGACCGATTTAAATACGGTACCGTGAAATAACTCCCAAATTAAATAAGTCGCAATGAAATAACTCCCAATGAAATAAGTCCCAAAAAAATGAAATTAGTACCAATTTTAATAAATGAAATAACCTTCAAAGAAAAAATGGAATAAGCCCCAACATTTGGGAGTTATTTCATAGTAATAAAATAACTCCCAACAAAGAATAAAACAACTGCCAATGAAAAAAGTCCCAAAAATATGAAATAATTCCCAATTCAAAAATATCGAATTCTGCGGTGGCGCCGCATGTCATAACGTCCAATGACATAATGCCCATGGACGTTATGTCACTCGAAAGTGTCATGGACTTTATGACAATTTGGAATTTGGTAATTTTGGACATTATGTCACTTTCAAATGTGGCATAGCGTTCAGACTTTTTAAAATAAAAAGATTAATAATATTTAGTATATCAATACAATTTTTTTTTAAATATTCTTTAGTAATATATCACAAAATAAAACTAAATTTAAAAATCGTATAATCGCACGCAGAAAAAACTTTATTCCACGAAGCCGCCTGCCGCGTTCTACGGAGGAAAAAACCCCCTAAGAGCGACCGAAGACCGCCACACAGAAACACTTGTTTTTACAAATTACTTGATGTCTTAGAAATATAAGATTTTAACGGATTCGACATCTCATTTGAAAAACAAATTCTTCTGGATGGCGGGCTTCGGCCGCTCTTAGGGGTTTTTTCATCCGTAGAACGCAGCAGGCGGCTTCGCGAAATAAAATTTTTTCTGCGTGCGATACAAAAGAAACTTCAAAATATCCACAAACACTACTCCCTCTTTCCTCCTTCCCATACCTTATTTTCCTGATCAATACAATGCACTGCATGAGTAGGGGGCATCCCCTGAGTATTGGTTAAATTATAAAAAAAAAAAAAAAAAAAAAACACTGGAGTATAATGTCCATGGACCTTATGTCACCCAAAAAGTGGCATAATGTCCATGGACAGTATGTCATTCCATTTGTGGACATAATGTCACATTGCAGAGCGTCATAAAGTCCATCGATATTATGACACTTTTCGAGTGACATAACGTCCATGGACATTATGTCATTGGACGTTATGACATGCCACCAAAATTACCAAAACTCTAGCAAGAACTGCGTTCCTTTTGGTAAACTAACTCATTGTATTGCTATTATTTACTTTACAACAATCTTAAGAACCGTCACAAATGCATAAAATTTACCAAAATGTAATTTTAATAGAAATGAAATAACTCCCAACAAAAATGAAATAATTCCTGACGATAAAATCACATTTAAAAATGAAAATGAAATAAGTCCCAATAAAAGTGAAATAACTCCTAATGCCAAAAAGGAGTGAAATAACTCCCAAAAAAAAACTGGTTGGGAATTATTTCATTTGGGAGTTATTTCATAACGAAATAATTTCTAACAGAAGATTGTGAAATAAGTCCTATCGCATTGGGAGTTATTTCATAGTGAAATAAATTCCAATTTATATGGAAAGTTTTTGGGAGTTATTTAATTTTTTTTGGGAGTTATTTCATTTGGGAGTTATTTCACGGTACCTTTAAATACAGCTTTCATTAGAATTTAAGTGACCAATGTGGCTTGATCCTAAGTCAAGATATAGTCAAAGGAGTCAAGTGGCTCAAAAATTAAAGTTAAAAAATAAAATCTATTTCAAAATCAATATAAAATTTTTTTAATGCGATTTTTGGGTTTAGAAGGTAAATACACAATTAAAAAAAAAAAAAAATAGACGCATGTATACAAGTGTCCATCAGTCACTTAAGTCAGTAAATATTTTTAAATTATTCAAATCTGAAATATCTTTCCCCAATAATTTTTTAGTAGATTAAAATAAATATTTGCTCATTTATCGTATGTTTTGTATCTGCTAAATATGATCACTTTTATTTTTTGTATTGTATAAATTTTTCTACCAGTCTCCTCGGACTGTAGCCCCATAGTACCTATGAAGGTACACATGTGGTTGGTTTATTTATGTAGTAGTTTATTCTACAATATGAACATTTAAACATACATTCACATGGAAAAATAACTGTAAAAATTATATATAAATTCTACTGCCACAAATGGTGATTTTCCTTATATTTTTCTAAAAAATCCAAACATTTAAGAAATGTCAAAAATAACAACCACATTATATAAAAGTTCTACCATAACCAGAGTCAGAATTTTGGAAAGATTGCACCAACACCAACATTTGTTACCCCACTCAAAATTCAACATAGAAAACCTAAAAAGGCTGTGGCTAAGCCAAAAAAAAAAAAACCAAAAGACATTTTAGACAGGGTAAAAACAGTTTGTTTTCATTTTGACTCAAAAATATTTTGAATTATTTAGTGGCATGTTCTTTTTGGGTGGATGAGAAGTTAAAATAACAAACATCTCCATAGAGTTTAAACAACAACAGCAATTTTTATTTCCATGTATGTGATTACCATATATACCGACATACATTCGTGCAAAAGTAAATTTATATACTATACATATCGATGGCCATAAAATGACACGTTATAACTCATATATTTTTAAATTTAAAATGAAACAATTTAACAACTAATTTTAATTTTAAGATTGTATGAACAGATTGACCCATTGTGACTTGTCACCGAACTGACAAGGCAAATGTCACAGAACTGCCTCTTTCGGTTAAGTTCGGTGACATGTTCTATGCTGGATAGACGACTTGTCTGTTTCTTTTATCAGAGTTTTGTGATCTATCCAAAAACGAAATTTTGACCTCGATCCGCTACAAATTTAACTTGGTATGGAAGATATTCTGTGGAAATATCGCGTTTTAAAATTTAAAAAAATCGAAAACTTAACAAAAGTCGTCGTTCATAATCGCCGAAATATTTTTATCGTTTAAATCTACGTGTTTCACTGAGACCTAATATTTAAGCTACAGTTATCGGGCCTTAAATAAAATTAGATTAAATTTTTTTTTTTTTGGTAAAATTTTTTTATATTAAAACCCGCGTTTCAAACAGCTGTATTTAAAATTTAAATTAAAATAAAAAAATGTTAATATGTGTATAACTTTTAGACATCAATTCAAGTCAAAAATTTCTATTTAAAATTAAAAATATAATTTTCTATTTAAAAACATCAATTTAAATTTCGAAATTTGAAATTCTATTTAAAATTAAGAACAGCTCAACTAATATTTAAGAATTTAAAAATTTTTTCGTAGTTTTTGAGTTTTTAAAAAATTTAATTGCAAATTATGTTTTATATATTTCAAACGAAAACTACACACAGAGAAATAAAGTGCCAACCGAATTCAAAAGTGTATTTTAAAGGTAACAACTTATTAGTTCAGTTACTACAACGATATTTACATTATATTTCTAAATATTTTTTGTGTTGCAACTAAAATTTTGTTGAATTAAACAAACTATGTTGTGATAACGAATGTTTAGTTGTACCAACCGACTGAAATTCGTAGTAACCGAATTTCAGTTGGCAAATAGGTGAATTTATCTCTGTGTGTACAAATTTAAATTTCACTATTTTTCCCTAATAGGAAACATTTTATTTCGCAAAGTTTATGAAATTTTTTATGAAATGTTGAAGGTCTGTGAAATATTTGCCATCGATTTTTATGAAACTCTTCATCATATTTATGAATTTTTCATAAATACGAAGAAGAATTTCAGAAAAATTTATGACAAACGGTTTATGAAGCAATTTCATCAATTTGATAAAACTTTTTTCTCTGAATGTGGTTGAGATTCCAGTCTAAAATTTGCAGGAAGTTTAGATCATCTTTTAAATATTTGTATAAAAATATTAAAAGCGTATTTCTTTCAGTATATTTTTTTTTATAAAAACTATTCCTATGCATAAAGAATTTTTTCAATATTCTTCACAAAACAAAAGTTATGGCCTGTTTGAATTATGTCCCGACATCTGTTTTTGCGATATTTCAGAGATTCAGGGTTGCCACATTTTTCAAAATATAAAAAAAGTCATTTCAGAAATATCCGTTCACAGCCAAAACATACTTCAAGACCATCGAAAAATTAATCGTTGAAATAAAATGGAAATGCTCTTTTGTAAAATTTTGCAATATTTTTCATAATTTGGAACGCGATATTTCAAGGTCAGCTGTTACTAGCTATCTTAAGCTTAGGCGATGTTATAGTTATATGACTTACAACTTATATAATAAGTTTGTTTGAAATCGGAAATGGTGGAGGAAATCGAGTGGCTGATTTTATATGTTTTCCGTCTTTATTGACATGTCACAGTGGGTCGATTTTACGCCTTTTGCAAAGGTAAAAATACCCATAAGCTGATAGGTAGTTTTCATGCACACAGAGAATAATTTAGCTATTTGCCAACTGAAATTCGGTAACAACGCCTCAAAATCGTTTATTACTAATTAGAGTCGGTTGATACAATTGAAAATTAGTTTTCACAACAGAGTTCGGTGAATTCAACTGAATTTCAGCTTCAACAACCAAAATATTCAGAAATCTTATGTAAATATCGTTTGTACTAACTGAATTTATAAGTTGTTACCATTAAAATACACTTTTCAATTCGGTTGGCACATTATTTTTCTGTGTGAATAGTTAAGTCGACTGGCTCTGTGACTTTTTTTAATTACTTTTCCATTGAATAATATCAGAAATTATAAAACATTTTTAATACCAATGTATGACCATTGATATGCATCTGTCTTTATATAAGGTACGTACAAACAAATATTCATATTTGTGTATGAGTTCGTTCATTCTGTGAATGTGTTGATATTATATTTTGTGAATATGTTGTTATTTATTGCGTGCCACCTTAGGTTTTTAACTGCTTAACATACATTGTTTTTAATATATGGGTAATTCCATGCAATTACTCTTTATTTAAAATTACTAATTCGTTTTTATGGAAACTCAATAAAATATAAGGCACATATTTGTTTTAACAGCACAGTCTCCTTTTTAGGGGTTAATAAATGGGGCCATAAACGACCCCAATTTACGTTTTATTACAAAAAAAAAACCATAGTGTGTCAAATAAATAAAAGTTTTCTTTTAAGACACTTTAACTAGTATATAAACCAGACTCGAGAATATTCGTAATCCTTCGGCTTTTATGCCACATTTCTCGGAGAACTTTTTTCGCCTGTATTCCGATATCTGCATGTATCGTCACATAAATTCAAATTACCAAACCTGGTTTATTGATGATTTTGATTAATTTGGTTAAATTGCATGAGTATGAAAAATTTTGGACTTCTGCGATTAAAGTTTAGCGGAATTATAAATAAAATTCAAATTGAATATTTTTAAAGTGGGCTTTAGTGATTATGGTGCACTGCAACGAACTACATTTCTACACAACATATTTTCGTGTTTTGATTGAAATTATCAGCTTTATTAAATGTCTGTGAACATTTCTTGATTCTCATGTAAAAAATGAGAATAGAACATTTTTGGCCCTCAAAGTTTAGTAACGTCATGCTGCTTGTTAGGAAAAGACCCTAACCACGTGTGTGATTACTAAGAAGGCAAGAATGGAGCAAAATTGAAAGGTTTTTTGTTAAAGCTCTGCCTATTATAGAGGCTCTAGCTTTACTAAAACTTCGGGTTCTGATGAGATCTTTAGCCAGATCGAAATACCAGTATCATCCCAGCTAATGTGTTTGATTTGCTTTAGTTTTGTGAATATATGGAGGCTGAAAGCTCATTATAAATTGAATATAAAAATATGTTAAGTTTCTCTGAATTTTTATTCACAAGGTCCATATACTCGAAGTAAGGTTGCCATATAGTTAGTTCTTAATCAGTTACATCTACTTTTTCTGGAAAATTGTCGATTTGTTTTTAGTGAAGATTGTTAAACTGCAGTTGGCAACGTATACCTATTGTCCAGCCCTTTTGTTGGTTACGCCTTCTTTTATGCCCACTTTTATCTAAATATTGAAAAATTCATATTCTGATTATTTTTGTTTGGATGAGCCTAAAAGTAGTGGATAAAGTAACTGGTTACTTATATGGTTACAAGGTGAGAAAAAGTAATGTGTCTACAAATAGATTTTTATAAAAAATAGATAAAAAACGTATTACAAATATTTTTTTTTTTGATTGATCGCTGGGATTCGAACCTTGCGTCTCTGATTGTAATAATATTTGATTGCTTAAAATTTAAATGAATTGTTGTGCGTCGTGTTTTCGTTCGTGATATCAAAAATATTAACCTTACTCTCGTACTTGCAAAAAATCACAAAGCAATGTGTCTATAAATAGATTTTCAAAAAGATATTTGAATAATAACTTTACTTTTATAATTCATAGTGCATGAATTGTAATTGATGGTCGGTAAGTCATTGTTTTACATGTTGAAGTAATGTAAAATGTAATGAGGTATTATTACAAGATAATCCATGAGTGTTTAATTATCGGTAAATCTCTACTTAATGTTCTAAAATAATGCCTAATGCAAGGAGTATACATTACAATGTAATGCATTATGTAACCAAATATTAATGAAGGTAAGGATTATTCATTACAAAGTACTGCATTATATAACCCATTAGTGCGCCCCGGTAGGCTAGTTGGTAGCGTTCTGGCTTATCAGTGCGGGGGTCGTGAGTTCGATTTCCACCAGAATCACTGGTCTAGTTTCTCTACAACGCGCCGAAAGCCGTATTAGCTAGTGCTCGGTTCGGGTTATAAGATGTAATTTGTAATTATATGATTATTAATAATAAATAAATAAATACAAAATTAATGTAACCCATTTTAAAGTAATGAGTTACTTTTTGTTGGATAATATTGATACAGGTAAGGAGTACACAGTGCAAGGTAGTGCATTCCTTTATCGCAGCCATTACCGTAGATTTCCTGGGCCACTTAAAAAGTATTAAGTGTTTGTTATTAAACAATGAATGTCAGTCATATTTTTTAAAGGATTTCTATTAAATTTAGTTCACTTGATCCTTCACACACCGCCGAATCCGCCATAAATTGTTAATATATACATATAGGGGGCACGGCTACCCCTATAGCGGCGATTTTTTTTATTTTACAATAAATAATTTATGCGTATGAACAATTTTTAACGGCTTTCACTCGGACTTAGTACATATTATTATCATAAATCTGGCGAGGTCACACTTTCCTAGTTCATTGGACTTTTATTTCCACTTTCATACACAAATTATTTTGAAAGAATTTTTTTTAAAATTTGATACTTGAAATCGATCCCGTTGGAAGTTTTTTTTGACGAAATTTTGTAAGGGAATGTTGGTTAAGTGGACCTTTCAGTTTTTTCCATGTTGTTACAAGAAAATGTCAAAAACTGTCATTATTTTGTTGTAAAAAAAACGGAATATAAAGTTTTATATTTCTTTAATATAAAAACTCAATAACAAACGAGTTTTAAAGAATTTTCCAAGTCGGAACTTTAAGAATTTGAATTTAAATTTAAAAAAATGAAATAAACAAAAATGTCGCTAATTTGCCTTGTTCTCTAAAGTGGAATTTTCTATAACATATAAAAAAATGTGAAAAGTCTAATTTTCATAATGCTCGCCAAAGTGGACGTTTGATATATTTTCTTATTTTTTTATGATTTTTTTTTTTTTACAAGTTTAAGTATTTTTTAAATTATTTACATACAAATTTTTGTCGATTTTACTTCATTACAATTTGATATGCTTTTAGAGAGTTTTTTATTTTAGCTCCACTTAATAGTACATGCTCACTAATGTGGACCATTTGAATTGTTTTGAAAATTTTTAGACAACATTTTCATATTAGTTGCTACATTAAAATGATCTCTAGCAAAAAAAAAAATGCTGGAAAAAGATGGATTTGGAATATTAAACTTATGTTTTCTTTTATATTTGGGATACATAAAAAAACCCAAACTCTATATTTTGGGCCATATTAGAGAACATTCCCTTATGAACACGTCTTTAAAGCGAAATTTTTTTTTATTTTAGAAATTTATTTTATGAAAAAATTATGAAACTATGACTGCGCTCAAGATGAATGAGAAAAGGATAGTTTGCACACACAGAAAAAAATTTAGCTATTTGCCAACTGAAATTCGGTTACTACGACTCAAATTTTAATTATTACGAATTTCAGACAGTTGGTACGACTTTATATTAATTTTTTTATGGTTGTTTCAAAGAAAAATATATAATTTGGGTTATGGATTAAAGCAGCCACGTAGCCAGGACTCTGTTTTAAGGACCCGACAACAACCAACAAAAATAACACAATTTTTTGCTTTTTTTAAAGAAATTTAGCGTTTCCAATACAAAAATAACTTTTTACTCTTGTTGTTGTTATTGTTGGGCCCATAAAACATAGTCCTGGCTAACCAGGTAAGTCTCTAAAAAAATATGTGTATTAATGCCAAATAAATTTAATAGATTTGGTGTCTGAACTTTTTCCAACATTCGTACTTTTCGGGATTTATATGCCTTTTTTCCGAATAGCTTATTAACATTTATTTTAAATATTTTAAATAAATTTCTATCCTAACAAACTATGTAGGCAATATTGGTATAAAATATGTTGCATTCTCGAGTGCATCAAAGCTACGTTCAAATATATCTAAATTTATTCAGTTTCAGACTTGTTTCCATGCAATAATGTTTTAACTTGGCATGTTTTTTATTGTTGCAATTTTTTACAATTTTAGAGAATTTCCTATTTAATTTTAGCGATTTTTTTACAGAATTTTTGACGATTTTTTTAATTAAAGGTTTAATATTATCAAATAAAATTTGTTTGGAATTAAAATCCGTTTTCAATTAAATTTTTAATAGATATGATTAAAACCTTAATTGCAAATAAAATCAATTAAATATCTAGAAATTATTTTAATTCATACTACAACTTTCTTAAGAGAACCGAAGTCAATTTAACTTTTAGTAGATCAATAAATATTTTAATTGAAACTAGATTTTAGTTTTTTTCCGTGAGTGCGTAAAATTAAACTCGCTGTTAAGTTTTTTTTATTTATTTGAGTTTCGAGAATTCCATTGCTAATTAATAAATTAATCGAGCTGATTCAATTTCACGCAGTGGAAAGAGTAATTTAAGAGGAGTAATTGTAAACAGAAAAAAGTTATTTTATCAAAGGGTTTTATATGCAAAATTTTCAAAAATTGTACATGGCACCATTTCTTTCCAGGAAATACATTTCAAAGAAAAAAAAAGTCAAAAAATGTTTATATTTGCAAAAGTTTTTTTTTAACAAAAACCTACGTATTTGTCACAAAAGTAAAGTTTTTATTAAGAACTTTTTCAAATAGAAATATTTTTAGATGATTTTTTGCACACATACTTTTCAAAGTATTCACGTATCATAATAAAAGCTGGACTCTGGGTTCATTTTGGAAAGCTATGCTTACATGTATATAAAGTTTTTGAAAAATAGCGAGTTTTGCATATGAGGCACCATATTAAAATATTTGTTTATATGCTGAAGCAACACTTCCTTATATGCTCTTTCTCCTGCATAACTTTTCTATTGCAAAACTTTTACCTATCACCACGTGATGGGCAGTACTATTTAATAATAAATATCGTCTTTTCGGGTCATTCTGAAACAAAAACCTCTCTCATGAAATGCAATTTGTAAAAATGCATTTTTTATGTTTTTATCATTAGAGTTGCATTTGTGAACCAAATAACAGCACAAAATATTTTAAAATACTTTTTACGTAATATGCTGTCTGTTATGCAAAATTGAATGCCCATATCGTAAAAAACACTAAAATAATCTTTTATCAAAATTCGCGAAAATCGTCAAACTCAAAAGCGGTTGTGTACTTTAAGATTAATACGCTCATACATTTCACCATACTTTTCGGATGATTTTTTCATGCGATGAGCCTAAAAGTAATGGGTGGACTCATTTCCTTGTAGGGGGTAAATTAACTGGTTACTTATATGACTATTAGGTAGGGAAAAGTAATGTGCCTATATATATATTTTCATAAAAAAATTTGAATAAAAAGTATTATGACAAAATTTTAATTAAATAAATATCGTAGTCAAGCTGAAATTCGAAGCTGGAGTCTCTGGTTGTTAGGCGAGAACTCTACTAACTGAGCTATCGTCACATAAAATAAGTTAAACAAAATTACAACTACAGATAGTTATCCCCTTCCTAGAATGGACGACTTACTACATGCGGCAAAGGCTAAACCATACATGTCTACAATTGATTTGAAAGCAGGTTATTGGCAATTAAAATGGCCGAAAAGGACAAAGATAAAACCGCTTCCACAACACCATTGGTATATACGTTTTTCAACCGGATGCCGTTCGGGCTAAAAAACGCCCCGCCACATTCCAAAGATTGGTAGATAAGTTTAGAAATGGGTTACCACAAATTTTAATACTCGCTTATTTAGATGATATTATTGTGTGTTCGCAAAATTTTGAATCACACATATCAGATTTAAAAACTACATTTAAAAGAATAAAAGATTTCGGGTTTCAGTTAAATAGAAGCAAATGTTCTTTTTGCACACCAAGTGTAAAATATCTTGGTCATATACTTACAACAAATGGTTTAGTTCCTGACCCCGAGAAGACGGAAGCTATTTTAAAACGTCAAAGACCACCACAATTTAAAACAATTAATATCGTTTCTTCAAAACTTGTTCATGGTACCGCAGATTTATACCAAATTTTGCTGAAGTAGCAAAGCCATTATCACAGCTTACAAAAAAGAACGTAAAGTGGATGTGGGCCAAAGAAGAGCAAAAAGCGTTTGAAAACTTAAGAACCTCTTTAGCATCACCACCAATACTTTCAACAAGTTAATGTTGATAAACCATTTTTTATCAAATCAGATGCCAGTAGTTATGCTTTGGGAGCTGTGTTGATCCAGGGGGAGAAAGATGAAGAGCACCCCATTGAGTATGGGAGCCGACCTTCTACTGCCCGCAGAACGGAATTACTCAACTACAGAAAGAGAAGCTTTAGCAGTTGTTTGGGCCGTAAACAAATTCAGAGGCTATATTGAAGGAGCAGAAGTAACCGTCCTGACAGACCATCAACCACTTAAATGGCTTTTTGGATTAAATCACCTACAGGTCGCCTAGCCCGCTGGGCTCTTCAACTACAAACATTTAACATTCAACTTGATTACACACCTGGAAAACGAAATATAGTGGCAGATATGCTATCTCGACCACCTTGTCATGATGATAATAAAACAATTGCTTGTGAATGTAATTCGATCCAAATTGATTTTCCACGTAAAGGTGCAGAAGATTTCCGCAAAGAACAGTTAGAAGACGTTGACATAAAAAAGATTATTGATTCCTTTGAAAAAGACGATGAAAATGTCTCCCGTTATACTCAACGCGGCTATGTTATGATTGATGGAGTACTTTATCGTTTTTGTGCTGACAGAGATTCAGAGAACGGTCAGCTTGTTGTGCCTCAAAATATGAGAAGTTACATAATTTCCAAATTTCACGATGACCCGATGTCTGGACATTATGGACTTGACAGAACCATAAATCGCATCACACCTCATTATTATTGGCCTGGTATGAGGAAGGAAATTGGCGAATATTTGAAATCCTGTCTCGCGTGTAAACGTTATAAACCCACAAATCTTAAACCAGCCGGTCTTGAAATAATTGCCATAGATCTTTTTGGCCCTCTTCCAAAAACAAAAGAAGGGTTGCAATGGATTTTAGTGGTTGAAGATTTATGCAGCAGATGGGTTGAACTATTTTCTATGAGAGAAGCTACAGCAGAAAATTGTGCTTTAATAATTCTAAATGAAATTTTGCTTAGATATGGTATACCAAGACGTATTCACACTGATAATGGTTGCCAATTTATCTCATCAATTATGCAAAAACTTGCCTATTGCCTAGATATTGAGCAATCCTTTACCCCAGTATATCACCCAGAGGCTAACCCCGTGGAGCGTAAAAACAGGGATTTAAAAACTCAGTTGGCAATATGTGTTGGCAAACATCACACTGAATGGAATTTAAAACTCCCGATGATCCGTTTTGCTATGAATAGCGCTAAGTGCGAAAGTACTGGATTCTCAGCAGCATATCTCACTTTTGGAAGAGAATTACGAAGTCCTCTAGAAGCCCACCATGATTTGAAAGCTATAGTGGAAGCAGAAAAATTGCATTCCCCAAATCACCCCACATCTGATTCGATTGGCAGAAACCCTTAAAGATGCAAAGGAAGCTGAAGAGAAAATGCAGGATCGTAATAAAATATATGCAGATTTAAAAAGAAGACCCCAATTACAACTTTATATTGACGATAAGGTCTTAGTAAGCACTCATATTCTTAGTAAAGCAAAGGACAATTTAACATCAAATTCGTTCCCAAAAGGGATGGCCCGTACATAATCATATCTAAAAAAGTTTTCATCATGTTACGTCGTGGCATCCGAACAACAACCCGACATTCCTATTGCTACTCATCACGTATCGGCACTTACACCCTACAGTGGTCCGCAAGCTACGCCTGTATATCCCATGAGAAGTCGTGGTAGACCTAAGAAACAATTAAATGAAACTCAAGCAACTAACACGTATGAAACGCAACAAACTAATTTTAATGTAACACTTGATACACACAATGAAAAACCCATAATGTCAAGAAACTTAAGACCTAGAAAGTAAAGTCAAACTATAGTTCTGTTGCATCGCCGGGACGTCTTCAGCAACAGAGGGGGAGGTTGTAACGCCCGTAATATAATTATGTATTTACGTATTTGTCTTTTATAATTATTGTAATATTGACTTTGCCTTGTTTTATGTTATGTTTGTTTATTGATAATTTATCATTTATATTTTTTTTTTTTTTTCATTTAATTTTACTATTTGAATCATTTTATTTTACGATTGATAATTTTTAATCGAATAATAGTTGCAATAATTAAAGATGTTAATAATAATACCTTTAATACGCAACTATGCTGGAAAAGATTATTGTTCTAAACCTGGAACTAAAAAGAGAAAAAGAGAGTTAAATACTAATTTTTGGCATTGCATAGGCTTGATATTTTGTACAACTAGTTTTAAGATTCATTCGTTGTTTAAATAGAAAAGAATAAAGACTTATTTAAATTCAAGCGGACGTCTTGTCTTTTCTGTTCTTAACAAAAAAAACCAACAACAATACTTTATTTAAAACACAAGTAGACTTAAGGCTCTTGTGGGTTGATAAAGTATTTTATAATCCAATAAAAGGGTGTGGACATAATTAGACTTTTTGTCTGTTGTGGACCCTCCTCTATAATAATATAATTTAAATCTTAAAAAGGGATCTCCCAGCCGGGTATCATCTCCCTTCAGTTGCATAAAATGTAAATGAATTTTTGTGCTTCGAGTTTTTTTTTGTGATGTTAAAAATATATACTTTACCCTCATGCTTTCAAAAATCACAAAGTAATGTTTCTAAATATAGATTTTCAAAAAATATTTTGAATATCACTTTACGTTTATATCTCATGCATTATGTAAGTGAGGATCGGTAAGTCATTATTTTATGTTTCGAAATAATGTAAAAGGTAATGATGTATCATTACAATGTAATCCATGAGTGTTAAATTTTTTGTAACACATTACTTTATGTTTCAAAATAATGTTATCGCACCCAGTTTTCCTATGACAAAATTCCCAGTTACTTAAATCTATACACTTTTAGAAATTTCATGGATTTAAATGTTGGCAATAAGTTACCAATAAGAATTTATTATAGTGTATTAACAGAAAATAATCGAAAAAAAAGAATTAAAAAAATTTACTGGTTACTTGTATTGTCACCGCGTTCGGAAAAGTACTGTGTCTATAAATAGCTTTTCAGAAAAACTAAATTCTAAAATAAAATTTTACAAATAATTTTTTAAATTAAATAAATAACGTGTTCGAGCTGAGATTCGAAATTGGGGTCTCTGGTTGTTAGGCGAGAACTCTACCAACTGAGCTACCGTCACATATAATAATGGCTTGCTTAAAATGTAAATGAATTTTTCGTTTGTGATGTTAATAAATTGACAAGTAATGTGTCTAAATATAGATTTTCAAAATAATATTTTAAATATTACTTTACGCTTATATTTCATACATTATGTAATTGATGATCGGTAAGTCATTATTTTATGTTTTCATATAATGTAAAAGGTAATGATGTTTCATTACAAGGTAACTCATGAGTGTCCAATTATTGGTAACTCATTACTTTGTATTTCAAAGCAATGTTGTAGGTAGGGAGTATACATTATAAAGTAATGCATTATGTAACCCATTATCAGTAACTTATTATTGTTGGAAAATAATGACACAGGTAAGGAGTATACATTACAAGGTAATGCATTACTTTATCGCACCCATTACTAAATTTTTGCTGGGTAACTATACGTATTGTGTAAAAGAGAAGCTAACACTGAAATCCTGCAACAAATTCTAAAATAATAAATCTTGAGCCGCTGAAGCACTTTTTACATCTACATGTATGTGTCTTAAATTTTTTAAACTTTTAATTTATTTCTTATTTTAGAAAGGTCGAGGTTAAGAAGAAGAATAAACGTTTTTCTCTAAAAATTGTAAACACTATTAATTTTAAAATCACACTAGCCTAGTTTCAGCGTTTTTATGGACATGCGTCATCTGTGATTTTCGATTAAATTGTATTATTATTTGTGTCTTATAATTGTCAGATTGTCTGTATATGATACATTTATTTATCAACGCGCGGCTGTAAGAATCAAACCTGCGCTCTTCTTACATTACAAACGTAACAATATAAGTCATGACCGTTTAGCGATCACATCCAAGTATGACTTCGAATAAAATGCAGCTACATTGCAGTTTTCTTTCCCATTAGCTTTTCTGTTATTGTATTTATATTATACTCAGAAGTGACCAACACTAACAAACACAAATATTCTATTTTTAGATTGTTTTTATTTTTGCAAAACTAAGTGTTAGCAAAACTTTTGCTAAATCTACTAATTTTGTTGCTGAAAATCAGCGAGCTGAAATTAGCAATATGTTTGAAAGCACCCTCCAACCTAAAATTTCGTTGACTCAGCAAAATGTTTTGCTGACATTACTGTTTTTTTTTTAAGTGTATTATGGTAGCTAAATTCGGAAATCTTTTTTTAAACTTGCTCTCATGAAAGTACCTATATCTTACTCATAAACAGTTTAAAGAAAAAAAATGCTGGTTTCATGAATTTTTATTTTTATATTTGAATTATTGTTGCAAACGGTTCAAGAACAAAATATGAATTATATATGGACGAATGTATATAAATAAATACAGACACACTAATACCTCCAGTGTTTAAATTATGATACATAATCTCCTCTTTGAATATGTGGTATAAACAATGTAATATTGTAACAAACATTTTTTTTTACATATTTAAAAAAAAAGAACACTGTAAGTAGAATAATAGTAGTATATCCTCATCATCTTCTATAAAATGTTTATTATAAACTGCCACAGAAAACCGACAAAAAAAAATAAATATAACAAACAAAATGAAGAAGGTTTGAATAGTAGAAAGAGGTATGGGGAATAGGAAATGGAGGAGGACAGGAACAAATACTCATACGCCTAGTTCTATGTAGATATAAGAAGATGTATATAAATTTGTTACTTTTGTGCATTTGTGCTGAATAATGATTTGCGTTGGCATAATGTGAAAATTTATGGTTTTGCATATGTAACCAAAAAAAAAAATACAACAAAAACCAATGAAACTGACACTAAATAAAAAAAGAAGAGAAAAACAAATAAATATACATATAAATTCATCTGTTTGCTTTGTAAACAAAGGATAATCTGTATAGATAACCAAATACTTATGCAAAAAAAATAACCACTTCCTTACCCATACACATGTAAGTTTAAACATTCTTCCATTTGAATTAGTTACTAGGTCTACATTTTTATTTTTGGCAAGCTTTTTTCCAGTTTTATTTTTTTTTTCCTAAAACCTAATTTTGTAGATTTTATAATCTGTAGCACGTAAATCTATGAATTTATTTATATTTTTAACCTCGCTTTTGCCATATGATTTGATAGGCTTCACACACTTATACACACACTCATACATATGAGTGGGTTCAAAAATGTTCGATTTCTGTTGAAACTGCACATAGAGAATACAATACAGTGGTTGGATTTAAATTGCAACCAACAAAACTTAAACATTATTCAATAATTTTAATTGTAAATGGGTACTTAAAATTCAGCATCACAACAATTAAACTTAACTATGAACTAAAATATATGAAATTAACCAAAACGCTGTCACATCGTTCAAAATATTGGCTTTTATAGAAAATATTGGAAAACTATCATCTTCTACATTACTTTTAAAACCAACAGCCAACAACTTATCGGAGATTTTGTCACTTGAAAGAAATATTTGCAGTTGAAATCGATTATTAGTTTCGACTGCCAAAAAACAATCACTCTATCTAAAATATTAGTTTTCCTCATCAATTTTAAAATCATATAAGTTTTCTATAGTTTTGGTTTTTCTAATAAAATGTTGGAATAAGCACCGAATCTCTGTTGTTTATACAAATATAGTTTTAGACATACACTCAGAGAAAAAGCTTCATCATATTTATGAAAAACTTCATAATACAAATCAAAAACTTCATTGATTTTCGTCGTATGTAGCACTTCATAAATATGATGAAGCTGTTTCATAAAAAATCAAATTATTGACAATCTTCTTCATATTTATATATATATATATATATATATATATATATATATATATATATAATTTTTTAATTTTGGTTAGTAAAAATATTAAATTTAATTTAAATTTTAGACAAAAAGAAATGGCAAAAAATGAATTAAAAATTATTTCAACCAAAAAAAATAATACTCTGATTTCAACAAAAGAGCCAAATTTCTGTAAAGAAAAAATCCAAAAAAAATGTTGCCATAAAAAAAAAAATAATTTCTGCTTGAATTTGTTCACATAAGCGTAAATAAATTTGCTAACTGAATGAGAATTTCATACGGGCTTAAATTCAATGTTATAAAATCCAAGCTATAAAAAACCGTTTGGTATGGCAACAACACTTTATACAATATTTTTTTTTTTTTCGGGAAGTTATACGATATTGATCGCTTTTTAGTCAAATGAGTTATTATTAAATTGAAAATAATTAAATTACAGAGTTATCAATTTATAACTGAATTAGTAATTTACGCTGTTGGCGGAATTTTAGCAATTAAATTAATTGAATCGATGGTTTTTCGTGATTGAAATGGGTTTTTATTTTTTTTTTGTATGTAGAGTGACTTATTTTCTTTGCTAAAGTTCAATTAAATTAATTTTGTGGAGTAAATGGTTTGTAACCTTCATATAATGACAATCGTTATTAATTTTATTATATATAATTAATTACTGAACAAATTTCTTAGTTAGATTTTCATAGGAAGAAGAAAACATTTCATTGAACAATTTAGCGGACACAATGGATAAGCCAGACTACTGCAGTTTCGTCCCCTCCAAGGACTCGTCAGTGGCTATTTTATGTGGCAATTAAACAAAGTATTTTTTATTATTAAATTGTTCTATATGCAAAACTTTTAACTTTGTGTCTTAGTGAGTTTCAAACCCACAATCTTACATCAGACTATGAGTCATAGCATCACCTCTTAGCGAGTTGAGCCACGGTCGACACAGCGATGAGTGTGACTAAGTGGAGTTTTTGTGTCAATCAAAATGTGTTTAATGAGAAGAGACATAGTTAACTAATACCTACACTTACACTAAAAACAAAAAGTTTGTAAAGTCAGCAAAAAATTTTGCTGAGTCAGCAAAATTTTAGTCAGGTGGGTGCTAGCAAAAAAATTGCTAATGTCAGCAAAATCTTTCGCTGAAAATCAGCGAGCTGATTTTTAGCAACAAAATTAGTAGATTCAGCAAAAGTTTTGCTAACACTTAGTAGATTAGAAATACAAAAGCCTTGGTAAAAATTAATAAATTTTTTGCTGAATTTTAGTATACTGAAAAAAACGCAAAAAAATTGTAAAAAAAATTGTAATTTAGTTAATATATTTGCTGAAAATCATAAAACATATTTTTGTGATTCTTTTTAAAAATAATTTACAATAATTACGAAATATAAAATTTTCATTTTCCCACATTGACGATATGAATTAATTTAATATCTGAAAATATATAGAAATAAATATATATAACATAACAAAAATTTTCTTTCAACTACCCAGGTAGAAAAATACAATCTTTAAAACGTTTTAAAAAGCATTTTTCATGATGGTACAAGCGTTTTCAGAACATACCAAATTACAATTTAAAGCGTTTTGAGAATGTGCAAAATGATAACCCAAATTTACGGTCTGAGGATGGTTTTTTATAACGTTTCTCAAAACATTGCAAAACAAAATTTTTGAAATGCTTTTTCAATCGTTAAATAAGTATTTGCAGAACATTTTGGCTTACAGTTATTAAGCGTTATGAAAACGACCCAAATGATAACCGCTTTGAGGGTTGTAATTTTGAACATTGTCAAAACGCTCGAAAGACAAACTTTAAAGATCTTTATGAATTGTTCATAAATACCAATTTACAGTTTTAATGTTCTCTAAGCGTTAAAAAAGCTACAATTAAAGTACTTTGTCATTGTTTTCAACACAAATATCAGAATAATAATTTTAAACAATTTTATATATTTACATTTTGAAAAATAATATTTTTATTGAATTTAATTAAAATATATTTTAAAGTAACAAAATATAAATTAATAAGCTTGAAACATAAAAGTATTACTTCAGGGTTTTAAATTAAGAGAAATGTGATTTAGCATAAAAAATATAAACATAAAACATAATTTTGACGAAACGATATTGTGACAACCACAAAAGAAAAATAGATTTAAATTTGATATATAAAAACATATCAATAAAATCAATGAAATTAAAAATCGAATATTCAAATATGAAAATAAAAAGCCCTCTATTGGAAAATAGATATATTTCATTATATAAAAAAATTGCATAAGAAACCGAGTTCGCATATAGATAGACCCCCTTATGAGTAAATATTTTGTAAAAAAAAAGTATTTCTATAGTACTATTGGCAAATGTTAGAAAACGCTTTAACGCAATGGTTTTCCTTTTTTTTCATTTTATAAACCGTTGTAAATTTTGTACGATAAGAACTTCTAAAGTACTTTTTACAAACGTTGGAAAAACGCTTTGAACCAATGTTTTTACAGTGTTTTTATTTCACAAATATTTGTAAGTTTTGTATAAAAAGTATTCCTAAAATACTTTGTCCGAACGTTCGAATAGCAATCCAAAATAATGTTTTTTAAATGCTTTTTTTTCGTATTATTTGCAATTATCGCTTTGGAAACGCTTTTATTTTAGTACCATCAAAAACAAACGTTTTGAAAACTCTTCGTTTTTTGTACCATCCCAAATTTCTACCTGGGTACTTACATCAATGGTTGTCTAAATGATGCTATCTTTTAAAGGACGCAACTGCCAAAGATAATTATAGAAACGAAACGAAAAAATAAACAAACACAAACGAAACGAAACGAAAAAAAAACAACCCTTTCGTTGCAATAAGAAAACGGAACAATAAAAATCTACCTAAGATGTGTGGTTTGTCTTTCGCTTTACTCTGTATACATGTCTGTATATGTTTGTTTGCAATTTGACCACACTAGATTATTAATCTATAAACATTTAGTTTAGAAATACATATTAAATGTAAATATTTTATTTTGTCTTTCATTTAATTAATAGACAATTATTTTTACAAGCCGGTCACAACGCAAAATTTAAGTTGTTTTAATCCTCAATTTTGTTTTATGTATGAAAAACAGATACAAAAATCTTCCATGGTTGATTTTTTTATATGTCTTATTAGAGTTGTACTTTTTAGTATCATTTTCCTCTTCTCTACTACATCTTGTTATGCCGCGACATCTGCTTCATTCTGCGCATATCTTTCAATCTGGTTGTCGTCCACACTATTAATGTGCTTATCAGCACAATTATTTTAGCAAAATTAATTAGTAAAACATTAGTATATTATTAGTAAAGCATTAGTATAAAACAGTTAAGTGCTGAATAAGTATAACAAAAATTTTAGCTGAAAACATGATGTTAGCAAAAAATTTGCTAAAAAATATTATACACTGATTTACAAGACGTTTTACTAACTTTTCTACTAACTTATTTTTTTGAGTGTAGAATACTATATAGGTAGAGACCGCTGCATACGTATTAAAAATAAATGAAATTTCACTTGAAGAAAGGACGACTTAAATTTTAGTAAATTAAACCAACATTGTCATTTGTTTCTTTCTGTTCAAAAAATTAACCCCAATTGTAGTAAAACTGAACCACAATGCAATAAAAAATAAACAAACATTTATTTGCTGTACTTTTTTAAATAAAAACAAAAAACTACTGTATCAAATGAATGTAAAATCATAATACAGTAATTTGATGTGGTTTGTTTTTTTAAATCAACTACAGTTGTAGTCAAAACTGAAATTTCTTCTACAAATGACCGTTTTTTTCACTTAAAAATAAAGATACTGTAGTACATCTCAAACAACTACAAATATTTACAGCAAAAGTGTATGAACAATTTATTTTTCAACTTGAATGCTTAAAGAGAATCCTATTGTTATCTCATTTTCACAAGTAATTATTACATTACGATTCGCTTTCTTCACATTCATTAGTTGGATACCAACTGTATGTTAGTTGGATACAACTGTGCAAATTTTTCAATTGTTTCTGGTATAAAGGGGCTTATAACCGTCATATAATAACAATCGAAATTTAAAAAAAATAAATTTTATTCGTTAATTGCAACTACAGCGACAGCCTTTTCAAACAACATTTCGGTTTTGACCAACAAAAAGGCGCTCTGACAATTCCGCCAAAACGAATATCAAATAAAAGATTTTAATTAGCTTAATATTAAAGTCGAAAAAGCATCAAACAACTTTAGGGAACTAAAATTTTATAGGCAGGGTCCGTAATCATTATAAGTTTTATTATAAAAATTATACAATAATGATTATATTATGATTTTTAAGGATTTTCTTTAATGGTAATGATTATTTTTGAGTAATATTAATAAAAATCAGCCATAATCAATATTTTTGAGCAAAATAAATACAACTCAAAAATAATCATTATTTATGATTTTATTTTTTTCGCTCAAAATAAAACTCACTTTCATAGAATTTTTAAAGTGCCTTTCACACAAATCCTCGAACTTTTGGAGTGTGTTCAACATATGATATGTTGATTTCAACGAGTTGCAACATCAAGCACTGGTTGCGGTAATTTATTATTATTATTATTAATATTTATTATTATTATTAATTTTAATAATTTTAATATTGTGCTCACTTTGGAATATTCCTTATAACGAGTTAGTAATAGTATTTTACTCGTACCCAATTTAAACAACAATCTATAAAAAGACTAAATATTCGTAACATTAAAACGAATATTTAGTTTGCTTTCAATTTGAATTATAACAGCTTGCAGTCTTCGTGACATTGATTTTTTATTTTTTTTTTTTAATTGGGTATAGATTTACATACCAGCTTACTATTCTTCATGCCCAGTATACATGCATATTAGGGCTATAACCAAATTTTTGGCATAGTACCACGAGTTGGGCAATGAAAGAAATCAGTTTATCTATAGAAATCAGAAATCAGTTATCTATACCACGGTCAGTGATTGCTCAGAAAATTTCATATAGACGCAATCGAACAAATAAAAACATAACAAATATTACATTATTCAAAAAAAAAACAGGGTCACTGACGAAGGTTCAATACCAGAAACTGCGCAGTCTGATTCAGAAAAAATTGAAAATTTGCAATGTAGTTATGATTTTAGAAAATACACTCATTCTTCTCTACCACGCCTTTCACAATTAAATTAAATAAAATTGCATATTAATTGCAATTGTCTGAAAAAGACGTTAAAATTCAAACTCAAACAGTTTTATTTTGAGCGAAAAAAATCAAAATCATAAATAATGATTATTTTTGAGTTTTATTTTTTTTGCTCAAAAATAATAATTATGGCTGATTTTTTTATTATTACTCAAAAATAATCATTACCATTGAAGAAAACTTTAAAAATCAGAAATTTAAAAATCATGACGGATATGCAAAGATTGTCAAAAAATAATAATAATGGTGCAATAAATTTTTTTTTATGTCTGTTCTAAGTGATTGATTTTTTGATTTAAAAAAACGAACAATAATCATTATTTACGGTCCCTGTTTTATAGGGCAAACAAAATTTCGTAACCTCAAAATGCATCCATATAAAAAATTTTGAATTTTGGCGAATTTAAAAGTATTTAATATAATTTCATGCAAATATGTAACCATGAACCCAACCAAATATTATTAAACAGACAAAAAATGCGTGTTTTTTAAAATAATCAAGGGTTTCTTTTTAAATTCTAATGTATGACAAAAAAAAAAAAAAAACTTTTTATATTTTTTGGTGGTGTAATATATAAAATAAAATGTGATAAATATAGTAAGATCTATAAATTGCCGTAGCTTTAATTACATCCAAGTAAAAATATAAATTTTAAAATTTTTAATTAGCTTGAAAGCAGCCATTAAATTTCGCGCCGTTAAAAATAAATGACTAACGCGAATATATTTACTATGCTTGAACCTGAAATACATGTCATACAAAAATATTTATTTTAAATAGATTACCTTAAAGTGTAAGAACATTTTTGAAGTTCCTCATATACTAATACGCTTGTTTTATAATCATGTAGTTAGCGCAGGATATGGCAAAAGATAAGTTGCCAAACAAGATGTATGTGTGTAAAAACGGAAAATCAAAATTTTTTGATCGATCTTTGTGTAACCTTTTTTTAAATGTCATCATAGTTACCAAGTTGAATATTTATTTTCATTTAAATGCTGCTACAAACATTAAATGATTTACGATATTTAAAAATAAAAAATGTCAACGGAGTGAGGAATAGATTTTGAAAATAGGTTAAATTTAATCTATAGCAATACAGAATCCAAATAGCAAAACACTATAGACAGGAAGCCTGGTAAATCACACTTTACTGAAACAAAGTCGCCTTTCATCAAGTTTTTTGTTTTTTTTAGTAAATTTCTACGAAAGTATAAAATATATATGAAATTACCTTTTAAAATGTTAAATGCCAATCATAAAAAAAAATTTAAAGTTATTCCACCGTATTTTATGTTAAAATGATAAACGTTTTATCATCCACACGCCAACCAGCTATCTTCCTTCCTCAATCTTTCGTTACATGATGATGATGATGATGATTTTGATACTGTGGCAACATTGTTGGAAACGTTTTGCGACATAACCTGCATACTGATTGATGTTCGTCATGTAGACCCTAAAAATATATTCACAAAACGAATCATGTTTTTCAAAATGTTACTTTAACTTTTAAACCATATAAATGGTTCATATAACTTCATACTCGTACTGTTAACTTAAATCCTTAATTTTTTTTCATTTTCATTTTTGTTTTGTTTTACTTTAAGGAGACAATAAATATCATCACTTAAAATACACCAGACAATTGTTGAATTCAAATTAAGTACAAGTCAATTTTTACCGCCGTTGCCATTTCAATTTTGTGTGTTTTTGCAACAATTTTTAAATTTCCACAAACTATCAAAAACAAATACAACATTGTATGGAGAAGGTCTGTTAACAAAGCTTAACAAATGAAACATTTATTGTAACAAAACTATGCATACGCAGTAAAACGGAATCAATCTTTATTGAAGGGGGTTAATTGATAAGTTTCTGAAATAATGAATATAATTTCAAGTCAAAACAATCTACAAATACTGCTGGATTTACAAATACATTTAATTTATATAATTTAATTTAACCAACACCTACAAACACATTTATTTTCAAGTGTGTGCGTCTTTCAACGAAATATTTCTAATTATACACTATGAGACTTCTCTGCATTATATCAACGACTTTTTGCATTAGATCTATGAAATGTCACTGGAACTCTTAAATTGAAACTTTTCATTTAATTAATGCAGTTTTTCATAAAATTTTATGAAACATTAAATTTTATTTATTAAAATTTTAAAATTTAGCTTAAATAAAAATTAAGGTTAATTTATAACGGGTTTTTTTTTGGGCGTTGTGGTGTAATGGTTAGCGCGTTGGACTTTTACACAGAAGGTCCCGGGTTCGATCCCCGGTTGCTGGCAACATCAAATTAATATGTATGAGTTTTTTCTATCCCTCATACGTATCCCAATGTCCACCTTCGGTGTTCCCATAGCAATTAACCCCACCGAAGTAAAATAATGAATCAGGGCTATGAACCAAAAGCTTCAATAGTTCGCCAACTCTCCATCAGGTGGCGAGCAACAACTGTTCTAAGACTTATCATCTCGCGCAATTACAGTGTTGCCATGTCTGAAGACCTTCATCTTTCCCCACCTTTCATCTCTATACTATCCCTTTCCAAAGAAATCAACACACTCAATATAGGAAGTATTTCCTAAGTGTTGCCTCTCTTTTAAAAAAAAAAAAAAAAAAAAAATAAAACGCAAACCATTTGAGATGTTTCCAAAACTTATTATTGACTTGAAATACAATCAAAACATTTATGAATGTAACTCGACTATGTTCATATGGCCACCGCGGCCATGTCGGCAGCGGTCGATTCGTTGGACCCAATTTTCGATAACTCGGTCACACATTTCGGCCGCTATTTCGCGTTCTTCTCTGAGTTTTTCCAACTTCGTCGGCTTGTTGGCATAGACCAATGATTTTTTTTACGTAGACCAATGATTTTTTAACGTAGTCCCAAAGACAAAAGTCTAGAGGCGTTAAATCGCACGAACGAGGCGGCCAATTGACTGGCCCATTTCTTGAAATAACACGCTCATCAAACTTACTCTTCAATAACTGTTGAAACCAAATGTCGTCCAAGTCCATGTTTTCCAATTCGGGCCAAAAATAATCGGTTATCATGGCGCGATAACGATTGTCATTAACAGTAACGTGACGGTCGTTATTGTCGACAAAACAAAAATGGCCCAATGCCGCCGCCGGCATGCCAACCGCACCAAACAGTTAGTTTTTGTAGATGAAGTGGTGATTCATGAAGCACATTTGGATTTTCACGAAACCACTAACACATATTTTGCTTATTGACGAACACATTGAGCCAAAAATGAGCTTCTCACTGAAGATGATTTTGCGATGAAATTCATCATCTTGGCGCATCTTCTCCAGAGCCCAATCGGAGAACGTACGTAGCGTCAAATGGTCCATCGGCTTCAATTCTTGAGTCAGCTTGATCTTGTATGAGAGTAAACCATGATCCTTATGCAAAATTCGCCATAAAGTGGTCTTGGCGATGCCCAGTTCTTGAAAACGCTGCGGAATCGGACTGATTTGGATCTTTTGCTCCGGACGCCTGAACGGCAGCAATATTTTCAGCACTTCGACCAACCCGTTGTCTCACTGTCACGGCAGCATGAATATGTAGACTCAAATTTTTGCACTAAACTTGTTATTGCTTGTCTACTAGGAGGAGAATAACGACCGAAAATTAGAATTAACGCTCTTAAAGTTGCGGTCACCGACTCCGACTTTCGGTAGTACATTTGTATAATTTGCATACGTTGATCGTTCGTGTACCGTTACCATGATAAAAATGTTGAGTTTACTGAAAAAAAGAAAAGTAACAGTTAGATGATCAGTGAAATAGTGCGTTCACAAATTAAATTCAAAGTTGTCAAGTACCTATTGTAAAAGCATTTAGTATATATATAATACACTGAAAGAATTATCCCTCATGATATAAATAAAACAATTTCATAAAATTTTTTCGTAGATTGATGAATTTCATTATATCCAAGAAATTTTATTAATATTAAGAAATTTTTCATAAACTTTTTTGCATAAAATTTATAATTTCATAAAAAAAATTCATTCGATTTCAGAAATTATATCTTCATCAATTTAATGAAAATCTTCTTTAGAGTTGTGAATTTATTTCAAAGACTTAATTTTTTATGTTTTCATAAAATTTCATTAATTTTCATTTATTTCAAACTTTAAGATTTTTAAGATTTGATTGTCAAGTGCTTAACATGTTTTATAAATTATTTCAATGTAGCCTCCCGAGTAAAAACATATTGACGAAAAAGTTAAAATTAAGTGTAAACGCAAAAAGTTCAAATATATGGTAATGTATAATATCATATATTGAATATATGCTAATATTTTACATATATGATATTAGTTTTATTATGTGAATTCATGTGTGGAGTATATATTAACTTATATATCACTGACTTAGAAAAAAGCAAATATTGTTTGTAATAAATGTTCATGGATCACTGACTTAGACTTGGTTTCGAAAATCGAATGTTTGGAACTTCTCAGACCATTTTTAGCACTAAAACATTCGAATAACAAAAAATTTTCTTTTTTCTTTTCAGTAAATGAATTTATGTGCCAAATTTCGAGATTTTAGCTTTGCTAGTTTAGGATATACAACAATGTCCTTTTCAGAGATAAAGGCAGATTAAAAAAATAAAAGTTTGTTAACAAAAAACGTGACGATGTGTTGGCGATCCTAAACAGTTTGTGCATATTATGATTTTTTCTCAACGACCAATATCCGCATGAATTTTTAAAAAGTCTTATGAGCTTATGATAACTCTAAATAGATTCGCTAATAAAATCATTTAAGTTTAGTTGCAAATTATGTTTTATTGATATTTAAAAAAGTGCACTCAGGGAACTTCTGCTTTAAAAATATGTAGTTGTTTGGTTTGTGATACAGTTTCTTTATTTTTTAAGTAAATGTTGTCATTTGTAGAACAAACTAAATTTTTTACTAACCTGGTAGTTTATTTACAAAAACAACCCACATTAAATGACTGTTTTATGATTTTGAATTCATTTTTTACAGTTCTTTTTTGTTATTTAAAAAATAGAAAAAATAAATGTTTGTTTATTTTTGTACTAACATATGTGGTTCATTTTTACTACAATTGTGGTTCATTTTTGAACATTAAAAAACAATGACAATGTTAGTTGAAATTACTGAAATGTAGTTCGCCTTTCTTTCAGTGAAATTTCATTTGTTTTTAACTATATTTGGCAGTGGTCTTTACCTACATAGTGTTCTAAGTGTGTTGTTAATATTCTACTATTTACAGCAATAATTTCCAACTTGCATTACATCATAATAAAATATTCAGTTTATTTTTTTGCAAAAATTTTGTTGCAAATTTGTTTCAGGATTACATCTGATTTATTATGCTGTTTTCTTAACCCACAAAGTTTTAACGTTGTACTGGGAATAATGTATTTAAAAATCTGTATAGAAAAATATCTCAATAAATATACGTGGAAAGTTGAAAGTTCGTTATAAATTAAAAATAACATAAAAATAATCTCGATTTTTGTAAAACCGAAGAAACTAAAATTGAGCAAAACTTATCATTTTGAGTTTATAAATTTTCTTGCATTTTTTTTTTGTGTTCTTATTGTTTTTTTAAGCAAAAAAAAAATGTTTGAAATTTCTGTCAAAATCTAAAGTGGAAGAAATTATTATATATTTGTAATTAGAAATTGAATTGCAGAACGAAGTTCCGGACCTTACAGACAAGCAACAAAAATCAAATAAATAAATGAAAAATATTTGATATATGTATGAACATATATCAACTAAATTTATGGTCATATATGAGCCATATAAGGCCATTAGCGCAGGTCGATTTAAAAATCGCTTAACGTACAAGGAAAATCGTATTCTAGGGATCAACATAAGAAACTTTGCCGAAGGAACCATACCTCTAAAACGAATTCTGATGTCCCGACTTTTGACCCATAGGGTCAAATTTTGAAAAATCCCACGTTGACCTATTTAGAGTGCCTCAATCGAATATAATTTATATATCATCTGCTGGAGCGTTTCCGGAGAAGAAATAGAGACGTTAATCTTGGAAAGACTCCTCCTACTTCCTGAAAAATCTCTATCCCGAGATTTGTATATTTTGCTATAAAAACACGGCTAAAAAGGCCCTCTTTCAACTTAAATTTTAACCCCTTAACAATTGTTCTAAGACTTATCATCTCGCGCAATTACAGTGTTGCCATGTCTGAAGCCCTTCATCTTTCCCCACCTTTCATCTCTATACTATCCCTTTCCAAAGAAAGCAACACGCTAAATATAGGAAGTATTTCCCTGAGTGTTGCCTCTCTTTAAAAAAAAAAAAAAAAAAAAATTTAACCCCTTAACGGTCACCTAGAATGATGATTTATGCATTAGTCTGGTAGCGAGTCTCCCAGAGAAGAAGTAGCTCCCATAATCTTGGAGAGATTCCTCCTACTTTCTGAAATATTAAAGTGGGCTTTTTCAAAATTTGACCTAAGGGTCAAAAGTCGGAACATCAGAATTCGTTTAAGAGGTATGGTTTCTTCGGCAAAGTTTCTTATTTTGATCCCTAGAATACGATTTTCTTGTACGTTGTGCGATTTTTGTGCCTCCCTACAAATGGACCCGCCCTAATGGCCATATACCCTTAATTTTCGCATCCGAACATAGTCATAGACAGTCCATATATAATAATATATGATCATTTTGACATGGGTAATCTACAATTTAAAGAAGTATTGTTTGTTTAACAAGCTGAAACTTTTTTATTTCTGCGAATAAAAATTCTGTGAATAAAAAAAATTTTCAGATGGTTAAGGGTGCTTGACAATTTAATTTTTGCCTTGAGGTCCAGGGTAGACCGCATTGAGATTACAAACTTTTGAATCTATTGTATTGCTTTGATACTAATAGGCTTACAAGCTGACTTATTTGTTAAAAGAGGTTAGAAATATATATTTCTTTTCTATTTTTGTTTATCTAAAGTACAGCGTTATTCTTCTGTGTATTGTAGCCCTTTTTCCCCGGGGTAACAACAGTTTTGTTTGATGTTGTGCTTGAAATAGTTTGCCTCTCCTGTAATACGTAAAACCGTTGAATGCGGTAATACCTATTTTGGAGCAATTAAATTGTAATGAAATTGTTTTTGGCATTAGCATTAGTTAACTAATGCTAATGAAAAAATACCAAGTATGATATCATTGTACTAACGGAATTTATAGTTGTTGGGTGCGCCCCGTAGGCTAGTTGGTAGCGTGCTGGCTTATCAGTGCGGGGTTGTGGGTTCGATTCCCACCAGAGGCACTGGTCTGTTTTCGCTACAACGCGCTGAAGGCTATAGTGGCTAGTGCTCGGTTAGGGTAATAGTATATAATTTGTAATTATAATGATTATTAATTAATAAAATAAAAAAAAAAATAAGTGTTACCATTATATACACTTTTCAATTCGGTTGGCACTTTATTTCTCTGTGTGTTACTAACTCGGACTTTAACTGGCACCATTTGTTGTTGTTTCCCATATAAATTTTCAATTAACTGTTTTTTAAATATTACGGACATTCAGTAGGGCCTAAGTGTTTTATCTTTGATCAAGTGAATTTCAAATCATACCACTTTATAATTTTATATACTTTTTTTACAATTCTTCATTTCATGTTAACTCAACACTTGTGTTGAAATTAGTGAGTGTGTGTAAAGATTTGATGATATGTTTAAATTTTTATATGTACATACTTTTAGTTTATACTTCAAATCATTCTCTACTATTAGTTTCTATATGCATTTGTTATGGTTTTTTCTATTTTTTGATGATGATGCATCACAAACTATAAAAAAAATGCATGTTATTGCGTGGCATTAAAACTCATTTATGTGATGCAAATACTATTTTATATTTGTATGTATAAACTATTTTTTTTTATGTGTTTGTTACCAGGGCCCCCGTTTTCGAGTAGTCAAGTAGTTCAAGCTACCCGAGTAGTTAATGAGTAGATCGACCCCATCGAGTAGCTCGATTATTGAAAGTGCACTTTTTGTTTGACATTGTGTACTAGAAAAAAACTCGATCAGTTCACAAAAAAAAAAAAAAAAAAAAAATTCTTTTTTTTTCAATTTAGCACTTTTTGAATTGACTATATTTATAAATAGCTCATTTAAATAAAGATTGTCCACTCGGCGAACAACTAGTCGGATAAAACTAGTCCATTTCCATACAAAATTGTCGAATATGCTATTTTTAAAAATTTTATGCCATTCTAATAAAAAAAAATTAAAAACCTTACAAACTTATATATTTTGGAGTCGCAGACTTGGTAGAAGCTATGTTTAAAAATTTCTTGGCAATCCGACTATAGGATATGCCAACTACTACTCGAAAAACTCGAACCAAACTTTTTCCATTCAAATGAAGTGAAAATATACATTTTTAAACATATGATGTAATTTTACACATATTTTTTAAGAAAATCTTGTTACATATTTTTTATTTTTAGAAGTCGCCTACATTAGCAGATTCCATATTCAAATAGTCAAAGAATCTGATGAAAACTGTGGCCTTGGCGAAAATCTAATAACAAAAAAAAAAAAACTCGAGAAAACCCGACCGCTTCCACACAAATGTGTTAAAATAATGCTGATTTTAAACACTTGATGTCATTTTACCCATTTAAAAAAAAAAAAACTTGACCAGATTTTTTATTTTTTTTTGGTGCCGCCTACATTAACCGATTCTCCATTGAAAAATTCAAGGGACTGATGAACATTGTGGCCCTGGCGAACAACTACTCGAAAAAACTGGAGAAATCTCGAAAACGTACATGCAAATGTGAAAATATGCAGATTTTACACATTTGAT
>CM037853.1:24147099-24188890 GCA_021234595.1 Delia radicum | reverse complement strand
GGCTGTGAATTGCAAGAAAGATTTATTTGAACTAACAATGTGCATGAGCTGCAAAGAAAACAATCAGTTCATTTGAAATTGTGATTCGAAATTGTGGTTGTGTATAGTTTGCGTTTTGTTGATATTTTTTTAAAAATGGAAAGAAAAAATGAAGGGATAGAAGAAGTTGAATTGGTCTATCAGTAGTATTCACACAAAAATTTTATATTAATTTATACGTTTTCATATAAGGTCGTCTCTAGTTTGTACCGTGTCTGGCTGGACCCTGGCGTTATGAATGTGACAAATCAACTTGGTTGTAAACATAAGGGTTAAAATTAACTTTTTTAGAAAACTTTTAATAAAAAAATTTATTTGTATAAAATTATTAAACTTCACATAACTTAATGAAAATTTTTAATGGACGAATCTCAGGGCAATTTCATTGATTTAATGCACAAATTAGATTATTATTGCTGTTCTTATTTATTAATATTTAGCATAATAATCTGCTAAATTTAGCAGTTTTTTCTACAAGTTAATTTTTAATTAAGTTTTAGGTAGCTTTTTCTGGTTGTAGCGAAAACAGACCAATGCCTCTGGTGGGAATCGAACCCTCGACCCTCAGCACTGACTAGCCAGGACGCTACCAACTAGCCTACCGGGGCACACTCTAAAAAATATTTTTGTAAATGTTTTACAAATTTAGTTTTAAGCATGAAAAATTGTTGCAGTTATACGCGAAAAGTTTTTAAAATCATTTTAAAAAAATTCTGAGTTTCTCCGATAACGAACTTCAAGTAAAAAATGTGTACAAATTTGTACACATTAATTTACTAGAATATAATTTTTTCAAGTTTGAACAAATTTTTAATAAAAAAAAACCACTGCAATTGCTACATCAAAATGCCAGAATCACAACGTTTCATATACAATTGTCCTTCATATGCGAGATTTTTATAACAAAGGTTAAGTTAATTATTAATTTTCACGGTTACCAATTATATCAATCTTCAGGCGTTGTTTATACAGTGGGAAGAAAAAATTGTGTAATAAAAAAATTATAAAAAATATGAGAATTTTTTAAAACTTGAAAAGTATTATATTGTAATATTTAATTTCTTTAGGAGTTTCTTAACGGTAATTGTGTAGTTTATAGCGAGCCCCACACTGAGCATAAATATCTGCATGATATTAATGAATTTTTTTGCATTATATCTATGAATTGTCACTGAAACTTTTCAGTAAATTAATACAGCTTTTCATAAAATTTAATGAAAAGTAAATATTATTTATTAAAAATATCATATCATTTTCATTAAAAATAATTTCATTGAAATTATGAAGCTTTTTCATTAAGAATAAGAAATTTTTTTTAAGTCACATCGTGAAGAAAACTTCATTAGTTTATTGGAAAAATGTCACTAAAACTCATTTCGGTATAAATATCAAAAAAGGCTTAAGCGCCAAAATCATAATTTAACAGGAGATGATTTTAGCTTATATTTTTTTTATTTTTTTTTTTTTTTTTGACTATCCAATTACTATGGAATATTAAATACGTTCAAATAAGAAAATATTTTAAAATTTAGAAAGTTTAAGTTAAACATTTTTAGCAGATTTAACAATTTTAACTTAAAAACTTAATTAATTCGAATTGTATTATTGCAGGGCAAACATTAAATGTGTTTTTATTTAACTTTGAACGAATTATGCAAAAACTCAATTGTTGTAAAGCAACATTTTATTATTTTTTAGACGGTTTTTACAGGCTCAATTTACACTGAAACTAAACCCTGAAACGAATACCTTGATAAAGACAGCATAAAACTATCGAAACGTTGGAAAAAATATAAAATTAGTTATTAATTAAACTGGAAATTATGGGCCCTTCTAGCTTAAAGAAACACATGAGATTTTTTTATTTACAATTTTTTTAATTATATTTAGAGAAAAATTAAATTATAATTTTTTTTTTTTTTGGGTTTTAAAGGTTTTTTATGATTAATTTTTTTAAAAAAAATTTTGTACACAAGAAACCACGAAACAAGACCTTTATGATTCAATTAAATTAAAACTTTTTGTGTAAATGTTTTAATCTAAAGTGGTAACATAACAAAGTTTAAGATCTCGTACAAAATTCAGGGAAATAGTTTTCTATAGAACTTTCGTTGACTAGAAAGTTCTATAGAAAATTATTTTCAACAAACTTTCTAAATCGATTTAAGCTCAATTGTCAGATATTAGAAATTTGGTAAGTGTGTATGTATTTATTATTTTAAATTTGTCTTAGCTAACAAAAGTTTTGAAATATATATACACTCAGGAAACTTACTGCTTTAAAAATATGTATTTGTTTGGGTTGTAACACAGTTCTCTATATTTTAGTGTAAAATGTCAGGCATTGTAGAACAAATTAAATTTTTTACTAACCTTGTAGTTCATTTAAAAAAACAAACCCAATCAAACTACTGTTTTATGATGTTTACATTAATTTTTTACAGTTGTTTTTTGATATTTAAAAAAATCAAAAAAAAAATGTTTGTTTATTTTTTACTACCATGTTCATTTTCATTTTACTACAATTGTGGTTCATTTTTTGAAGTTGCTGAAATGTAAGTCGTCCTTTCTTTTAGTGAAATTGAATTTGTTTTTAACTACATTTACAAGTATTTACCTACATAGTATTCTAAGTGTATTAAAACTCATAGAAATAAACCGGTATATGTAGCAAAAAAGCAACTAAGTTTTTAAAAAAAAAAGTTCATTAAATTTGACTTTTTTTGTTGCCAAATATTAGAAATATAAAAACCACGAAACTTAACCCGTAACCGGCAATCCCGCCTCTAGACGGGGTATTTTAAATTGGCCAAAAATGTTCCAAACGAGTTTTTTGCAAAAAAAACTAAGCCTATTCGATAGAAAACTAGATTGACAAAATATTGTGTGAAGTAATTTCTTGTGTTTGGGAGCGAGAAAGTTAAAATTTCGTAAACTTTCAAAAAATAAATCTTGTGAAATAAGCACAATATTCAAATATCTTAAAAACATATTTATCTGGACTAGAAGCCATTGATAGTAAACACAAAATAAGACAGAATCTTAATTAACCAAAGCTTTTATTTTGGTCCAAGTACATGCAGGATTCCAATATGATATATCCAAAGGATATGGTCTTAAGTTTAAAAGGTATGGACGGGTTACCATGAAATTGGCAGAAAGATTAAATTTGGTAAGAGTAGCAAAGCCTTTAAGTTTAAGCGATATATTTGATAGCTAAGGTGTGTTTTTCGCTAAAAATCGCCATATCTTCTGAATTAAAAACACAAAAAGTGTAATTTTTAGACTGTTGCTATATCTTGGTAAGATGAATAATTTATGCCTTACCTAATTCATATCTATGGATTAGTTTTTCAGATTCGCTCTAAACTATTTTGGCACATATCGCCTAAAGTAGGCAACGTAAAAAATTTTTGTAAAAGAACATATTGCTTATTTTTCGTGCCGAAGGCGTGTTATAAATTTCATAGCAAAAATGCTTAGGCCCGCTTGAGGGTTAAACTATTAAATATATAAAATTTGAAAAACAATTGAATTGAATTTTAGTTACTTCAATAAAAACACAATTTAATCTGCTGAAATCCTCAAAAAAATATTTGTAGACAAACACACCAAAAAAAATATAAAAGAAATGTTTGTTTTAAAATTGTACTCTGCTGATTTCAGAAGAGTAGATTTTTATTCAATTGAAAAAATCTAAAAAAAATATAAAAAACTAAAAAATATTTGAGTAGTTCTTCATTCTGTTACAGATCATTAAAATAATTTTCAATATTTGTTTTGTCTACTTATATTTAGCAAACTTTTTACTGATTTCGGCAGATTAAATATTCATTTTGAAGTAATTTAAACTTAGCTCAAATGTACATTTAATAGCATAATTTGAGCTGTACTCCACAATATCATTTTCAGTTGCTTAGGCAATAAAACTTGAGACTATTTTCTATTCCAAATAATCAATTTATGTAAAAATTTATTTGAATTTATGTTTTAAATCTAACTTTGTGTAAAAGTCTTATAAGTTTTAATATTAAATATATTGACTCTAAATTGCAAAATACCGCAATTAAGATTTTTCTTTTTTTTTTTTTTTGTTAAAAATATGCAAAAAAAAATAAATGATAATAAAACCTACCATTATATAAATTAGTGGTACCACGTGTAGCTGCTTCTGGTGAATGAGGCGGAGGACTAGGAGCTGTTGCTCCAGCCGTAGGTGATGAAGGACCCCAACACGTCGCGGTAGTCGATGAAGACGGGGATGTATTCGAAGAACCGGTCGTAGTAGTGTCTGTTGTAACATTTTCAAATCGCTAGATTTTATAATAACTGTAGCAGTAGCGGTTGTTGTCGATGTTGATGCGGACTGAGAACTTAGCAACACATTATCACCAACTACATCAATTTCTTCATCTTCATCTATGGTAGAACGACGAGATTTTGTTTCCACATCCTTTTTCGCCACCAATTGTATAGTTAAATCCGGTGTTGTGGAAGGTGAGGGTGTTGAGGCTACAGATGTGCTTGGTAAGGGTGAGGGAGGTGATGAAGAAGAAGTAGGAGATGAATTGGAATTTTTATCTTCAGCACGATCGGGCCAAGGATAAGCTTTCCATTTTTTAGCCATTAAACAGCGTGGCATTTTATTTTTTTTTTTTTGAAAATAACGGAAACGGAAGTGTGTGTGTTTTTTTTTTTTTTTGTTGAGTTTAGGGAGTTTAGGGAAAATAATTAATTTATTATTGAATTTCCGTACGAGCAAAAGTTTTTTATAATAGAAAAATTATATTTAACTTTTAGGGAGTGGAGATTGTTTTTTTTTTTCTGTAGTTTATTAAACTTAAAAAATAGCTTTAGGTTTTTTTTTAATATTCTTTTGTAGTTTATTAATAATTTTGTGGTTTTAAAAAAAGTTAAGGGCTCGTCGAAATCTATTGTTTTTTAAGTTGTTTTAAGTTTTCATTTTAAGTTTTGTGTTTGTTTTTTGTATTTTATTTTACATTTTCGTTGCAGTTTATAACATTTTGGTTTAAGTAGTTTTTTTTTCACTTATAAAGAGTTTGTTGCTTTAACATAAAAAATCTCTTTCATTTTTAGTGCATTGCAAGGATATTGATTTTTATATATTTTGTTTTTTAGAGAATCCGGAAGCAAAGTTTAATGCTTATATTTGCGATGCAGCAACTTGGTAAAAATTCAACGCGTTTTAGTTAATTTTAATAGAACCGGAAGTTATATTTATTTTTAACAAATTGTTTATAATTTTTTAAAAAATATTTTTTTTAAACACTTTTTGTTGTTTTTGTTAATTTTGTAGATTGTGTTGAAAAAAAAGAATTTTTTTTTTTTTTGTTAAAAACTTAATTGTAACGTAGTTTAAAAGTTAAATTTTTTTTATTAGAAATAGAAAGTAAAGTTGACTTTATATATGATGTTTAAATGTTTAGGGAAAATAAAAGATTTAAACTTAAGGATCCGTTCAAAGAGAATATTATATAAGAAAGAGAGTATAGAAATGCGAACCGAACGTAAGCAACCCTTGGAGGTTAATGAAAACACCAACTGCTAGTGCCAGCCCTTATATAGTCCTCAACATAACAATACTACACTTAAGCTCTTTTTGCCTTAAACGAAATGAAATTGAAACGTTTTTTTAACATAGGAACGCTAAGATATTTATACTCTTGGCCGTATGTTTCAAAACAACCCTTATGGTTCGTTTAAATAATATGGATAAGGTTTAAAAGGCGAATTCATTGAATACTAAAAAATATAAAAACAGCGAATTGTTGAATGAACTGACTCTCTGTTGATAACTCGTGCTATTATACTCTACAACAGACAGACTGTTGCTGCTTAAATGTCTTTAATAACAATAATATGAAATTGGTATTGTTTGCTGTTGTCCTTAAAAGTGAAAAAAGGACATGTGCAGTGAGTATGTGTATGAAATACTATAATGTTTTGTTTTCAAAACAAAAAGGAATTGAATTTCGTTGTTTTTTTTACAAATTTTTCGGTGTTCAGCTACAAATAAAAGAAATCAAAGCAGCAACAATCAGGAAGTAAAAAAAAAAATAATAATAAGAAAAAAAAAATCAAAACATTTCGTTTCAATTCCCACTAAAACGATTCCTAACTAATGCACCTTTCACAGAAAAACCTAAAATCAAGTTTCAATTAAAATATTTGTTAATTTAATTTAAAGTTTTATTGAAGGAAATTTTAGTATTAAGTAAAATAATTTGTTACTATTTATTTGATTTAGTTTTACTTAAGATTTTAATAATATCTATTAAAAATTTAATTGAGTATTGTTCTTAATTTCAAAAAAAAATTTTGTAAATACTAATAAAATTTTAATTAACATTGGAAAAAAATCGAAAAAAACACCAAAAATATAAAAGACCCATTAAAATGCCAAGAATTAAAAATAATAATCGTGAAAATTTTACAATTTCCGAAAAGGAAAAAACGTAATATCGCAAAAAAAATCACTAAAATTAAAAAAGAAATTGCCAGCCAGTGAAGAAAAGCATTATCATATAAGTGGTTAGATAAGGACATATTTAGTAATGGCAAGTGCTTACTAGGGCGGGTCGATTTGTAGGGAGGCAAAAAAAAATCGCTCAACGAACAAGGAAAATCGTATTCTAGGGATCAAAATAAGTAACTTTGCCGAATGAACCATACCTCTAAAACGAATTCTGATGTCCCTTAGGGTCAAATTTTGAAAAAGCCCACTTTGATATTTCAGAAAGTAGAAGGAATCTCTCCAATATTATGGGAGCTACTTCTTCTCCGGGAGACGCGCTAGGAGATTAATGCATAAATCATCATTCTAGGTGACCGTTAAGGGGTGAAACTTTAAGTTGAAAGAGGGCTTTTTTAGACGTGTTTTTATAGAAAAATGTACAAATCTCGGGATAGAGATAGATGTAGGAGGAGTCTTTCCAAGATTAGGGTCTCTATTTCTTCTCCGAAAGACGCTCTAGCAGATAAATGTATAAATTATATTCGATTAGGTTGGATTCGATTGGGGCACTCTAAATGAGTCAAAGTGGGATTTTTCAAAATTTGACCCTACGGGTCAAAAGTCGGGACCTCAGAATTCGTTTTATAGGTATGGTTCCTTCGGAAAGTTTCTTATTTTGATCCCTCGAATACGATTTTCCTTGTACGTCGAATTACTTTTTATATGGGGCTTACGGAAAATAAAAAAAATATGCATGCCCTAGAAATATTTCTTCTTTTCTTTATTTGCATATCCACTTCTGGATTTTAGCGACTACATACACTCATAAAAATGTTTACAAAATTTTAGGAAATTTGAACTAAATTTTAAGAAAATTGGTGATGATATGGCTCCAAAGAAATTTTTAATAAATTTAAGTTTATGTTCTTCCTAAAATATAGTAAGACAATTTGTTTATTTTTCCCTAAAATTTAGTTCAAATTTACAGTTTTTAGTTTAATCGTTTTAGTCTACCCGACTATATATACTAAAAATAAGTTTATTTGCTACTCACTTTACTATTATTTTTACATGTATTGATTACAATTTTCTTAAAAACAGTTTACATTTTCATTATATTTAGTTAATTTCTATTAATTTGTTAACTATTTTTACCTGTTTTAATGAACAAAATCTTGTTAAAAGTTTATAATTTATACAAAAATGTGTAAACACAATTTTTCTTATGTTAAATTAAACTCTTAACAATTATGATTTTCATTATTCTATTCCAAATTTATAAAAATCAAAGCTAGGAAATTTTTAGAATTATTATTAATTTTCATAATATTAAAACAAAATCATAAAAAACAAGGAAAAATGTTAAATACAAATTGTTCATTTATACTACAATATAAGAATAAATCGCTTTAATAAAAGTAAACCCATTTTTATATGTAAAGCTAAAATTCACATAATTTAAGAAAAGTTAGCATTCAAATAAGTTTACATTTCTGCAACTTTAGTTCACGGGTTAACTCAAATAAAATATAAATATCTTTAAAAAAAATGGCAGCTGTTTTACATTTAAGTAAGCATTTTTAGTTTTGTTGAGTACTATTTCTTAAATTTCAGTTCACGGGTTTACTCAAATAAAATATAAATATCTTTAAAAAAATGGCAACTGTTTTACATTTAAGTAAAAATTTTGAGTTTTATTAAGTACATTTTTTTTTCGTACAAGAAAAATATCCTAAAATTCTGTACACGCTTGAACTACTAATATATCCAATTTATTTAAAAAATTAAAATGGTTCCCCTAAATTTGAGTTTTGTTGCACTGAAATAAAATACTGCTTTTGCTGTATTAATACTTAATTAGAGTACCATTCTTCTATTAGATTTAAGTATTGCATGAACAATAAATTTTTATTATTCCTGAAAAAATGCTACCAATAAAAACAAGTTATTTAGTTTTGAGTATTTAAAATTTTTTATTATTTTAATTTTTTATTTTATTTCTTCACATTAAATAAATTTACAAATTTGTTTACATTTGTAGTTTAATATAATATAAATATTTTTTAATATAATGTTTAATATAAAATTAAACAGAATTTTAAATAAAAAAATAACAATAAATACTACATTTTAATCTCTAAAATTATTTTGTATGAAATATACATTACATTTATTTACAGAGTTTACTAACTTAATAAATAATGAAAGTAAATATATATTTAATAAGGCACTAACGACAATGGATTTTGACATAAAATGTATACAGTGAATTTTTTATATTAGTGGAATAATTTAATTTAAAAATAATAATAAATAATTATTAAAGATTTTTGGATATTCTTTTTATTTGCTGTTGTTTCATGTTTTTTTATTGTACTGGGATAGATTTTATTTTTGGTTAAATTGACGTTTTAACATCTAACCGCTAAAAAAATGAATTAAAAGACAAAAAAAGAAGTATGTTTTTATAGACGTGTTATTTTTAAATAATTGGCTATTTTTTGTAATAATTTTATAATATTCGAATTATTTTTTGTACGTTTAAGATTTTATCTATTGTAATATAAAAGTTAACAATAAAAATTTAAATAATAATAAGTACTGACTCAAGTTGTGTTTATTATTAATTAAAACATTTTTAACTCGTTAATGGCACGTCGTAGATCTGATGGACATTTTTGAATCAAACTTTCTAGATTAAAATTTTTTTTAATCTAGTTTAAATATTGGCAACCAAAGTTGAATCTTTGACAGTGTATAAATGTTAGAAGGATGAATTTATTTTACAAAATTTGATTTTGTTAAAAAAAACTTTATTTAAAAAAATATGAACGTTTAAATTTTTCAAATTACCGATTTTTAAATTTTTAGAAAAAATTTTGCCATATGGCAACACTGACGATATAAATTTTATAAGTTTAGTTGGGTTATAATAAAAACCATCCATTATTTATGTTTATATTGAAGACGGAGTAAATTTTGGAATATTTTAGACTTTGTGTACTTGAAAACTTTTTTTTAATAAAACTTAAATTACCATTATTATTTTGAGACTCATTTAATTGTTTCATAAGATCCAAATTCTCTTGGCCTTTTACGTGATTTTGAAATAATGCAATAACCGATCTACAAAACCCTTCCCACTTTTCAAAAATTAAATTTCTTTTTTGTGGATATAATGTACAAAAATCAGCCGTTATCTATAAGATATACTAGAAGTTAAAATTTTTCGATTAAGAATTTATTTATCTAACCAATTGATATCCAAACGATTGTTTTAAGAGAGGCCACTCAGCAAATATTTCAATCAACCCGTGCTCTTTAATAAATGAGTTTCTTAAAATATATGTTTCTGCCCATTTTTTTAAAATTGTTTCTAATGGCTCAGTGTTGAATTTCAACCAGTCTTTTGTTGAAACCAGATTTTCGTCTAAATAGATAAAATAATTAAAAAATTGTCAACCAAAATTTTAATTTATTATAAACAAAATAATATAATACACAATTTGTTAAAAGAAAATTTTTTGGTAGGAACAAATTTATACTTGTATATATTATATATAAAATTACTTAAAAGTTACCGGATACTTGGAAATATAAGGGTTTGAGTTAAATTTAAAATTATAATTTTCCAAAGATATTTTTGCACTTAAAATATTTAAAAAAATATATATATTATGAGGTATCGCTATTTTTGATTTTCTACAAGTTTAAAAATTAAAATGATGTACTTTAGGTTTCCCTACAACACAATAACTTGGGATAAAATCCAGCCTTGTTTTGGTCAGTTAATGCTATCATATATTTACCAGTCACATTTGTGACCTTGGCTCATTGACATGAGAAGATAGCATTAATTCTTGAAGGATATTTTCACACGCTAGGTTGAAGTTTCGACTTATTTATACATAACCAAAATTAACATTAAGTATCGAAATTCAACATAACAAATGAAAACATCTCCCAAAAATGAATGCACGATCACCGCATGCTCATGCGAGATTAAAGGTTAAATATGATTATAGGAGCGAAATGTTTCTTTGAACCGCAACCTTAAAGTAACCACAAACTCAATGGCCTATTGTAAATTCTGAACCTTACAGCAAACTGAACCAATTGAAGGACATACAACATTATTGCGCTGATGCTCAACTATTATACCTTTTAAACTTGTATAAATCGATAATATTCACCAATATATTCAAAATATATAAAAAAATTTTCATTAGGAACATTAAAGAAATTAATTACTAGAATCCGACCGAACGCACTTTTTAAACAGAACCCGGACCCGAACTTCGGCCAATATTGCAAAGTTCGGCCGAACTCGAACTTTTTTTTATTTGAATCTAAATAATTTTTGTTTTTGTGATGAATTAATTAATTTATTTTTTAAACTAATACGATAAATAATGAGTTAATAGCATTTTTTTAAACTATTTTATAATTAAAAAATTATAATATTTAATACTTTTGTAAAGTTTTTGTAAAATTATTAAAACCTTGTGTAAAAGCTAACATTCGTTTACGAAAATACGTATTTTCGAGCTCAATGTAATAAAATTTAATTATTTTGTCAAGTATTAAATTGTTTTAAATATACCTGGTTCTACTGGTACAGTATCAGGTTCAGTTGGTCTTGTTCTCGAACTGGGGTCTAAGATTCCTTCTTTCCGAAGCTTAGCAATTGAATTATGGTACTTGCTATACAAATATCCCCCAGGCTTCCTTCCTTTTATTAACACGCAATAAATGTCCTGCAGATAAAACATTTTTTTTTTAACAAATTTAAAAATCTACCTTGACTATAATCTTACTTTATTTTCAGTTGGAAATAAGCATTCAATTAGCTCTGCAATTTTTATAAATAATGACGGAGATGGATTGGTCTTATATTCTATTAAATATTGAACAATACAGCCGGAAAGTAGTTTCCGGTGTGTTAAGTTAAGAGTCTTATTTTTTTCATAGAATACAAGAACCTGTTTTCCATTCAACGATGATCTCAGAATGTTTTCGATTGAAATCTGTTTTTATGGATTAAAAAAACATTGTGTTATAAAAAAATAATAAATTATATATTTCAATAACTTGACAATGCATACATACCTGATCATAACTTTCCAAAGGTTGCAAAAAACATATTGGGTTTTGAAACGTTGGTGAGTTTTGGCTTTTAGAACGAGTTTGGTTGTCAGTACTCTCTAGTTGAACACCCTGTAAATAATTAAATAGTAGTTATTATTCTTTTATAAAAAAAAGTAAAATATTTTATGTCTTTATATAGAAGTATATGTCAAGTATAGAATTTTTTGTATATATGTACGTACTTCATTTTGCTGCCACTTTTTTAAGTGAAACTCGAATTCGAGTCTTGGCCCGCACATATTTTTTGGAATAAGTTTGTCTAGTTTGGATTTATCCAAATATGGCAAATTGTCAACATTAAAATTGCTTTCTAATAAAAAGTGAGACAATTTATTACAATTAAACATTCAGCACGCTACTGTATATAAACTAGGGTGTCCCGAAAGTGAAAATTTTCCGAAAATATCATTTGAATTTCAAATGAGTTTTTCTCACTTTCAAATATAATTGAAATTATATATTATATCATTTGAAATTCAAATGATATTTTCTGAATTTCAACAGATAAATCGAATATTAATTTAAAATTTTTTTTTTCGTGCAAATTTAATAATAATTTTGCACGTTAGGTATAATATATAACACTTACCTTTAAGTAATTCGTAGAAAATATCGCCTTTTAATGCATATAGTAACTGCAGGAATTCGTCCTCCATTTTCAAAAAAATTTAATTTAAATATTAATTTTTTACTTTTTGGTTAACACTTTTTTTTTTAAATTTAAGTTAAATATTTTAATTAATTAATTATTTTTGCACTTTTTACACTTCTTTACGCGTCAAACACACAATAACGAATGATGGAAAATTTGCAAATTCCTAAAATGCTTTGGCCTTGAGAATTTACCGTTAAAACTAAATATTCTCTTGGCTGTATTACTTTGGTTTTTTTTTCGTATACCAGTGATGACACTTAAACAATGTGGTACATGTTTTACACAATATGGTTCATCTCGATATTTAGAATAAAATTATATAATATAAAATATAATATATATATGTGACGCGCAAAATAGAAAGGGACCTAAGGTAAAAACCAGTTTTTTTTGGGGGGCATGGGATCGGTCTCATTCGATGCTCAGATGTTGTCCATATCAAAACCAAAAAAAATCACATGCATATATATAAAAAAAAATCGGATAAACACACAAAGTAAAATATATCACACAAGCAATATCAAAACATAAAATGCTATATTTTTATTACTAAAGACTTATTTTAATTAATTATCTTTTGTATTATGTAAATATTTCAGTCAAATAATGACAAATTTTGTTAAATTTAACTACATGAATTAATGAAAACAAAATTTCATCATTCACCTTTATACTAAATGAATTAAGAAAATTTTGAATCATTAAAAAAAAGAATTCATTCATAAAATTTAAAGCTTTTGAGAATTAAGGTATGAATTCATTCCATTAGAATGATATTTCTGAATGAAATTTAAGTAAAATTTCATTCAATTAAAAAAATTTATTTAAAGAATTGAGCCTTTTCAACCTTTTTTATAGGGGAAATTCACCAGAGATATTGGATTATTGGAATTCGAGAAAAAATTGTTTTTGTATTCGAATGTACATATCTCTGTATTTATGTCGGTAAAATGTTTGAAATTATCGTTTTTAATATCTTCGTCAGCAATTTTCAGATTGGAACAATATGGTATAAAAAGTTTTTATACAAATAAACCCAACTTGGCCGGGACCCATTTCGTGAAGTCAGTTAAGAATAAAATTTGTCCAATATATATTATTGTCGAAACATTTGACCTAACATGTAAAAGCACTATTTTGTGTTAAAAGCCTCTTACTAACGGCATTACCTTTACAATGGTGCCTACATTGTCAAAATCTGACTAAAGGAGATACGTCCATGTTTTAACCCTGACCGGAATTAAGGGTCTCTGACAAAAAAAATATTTTTTATTCCTCCCAAAAAGTACTTTCTGGGAGAATAAATATGGGAAACTAAATTGTTACATTTGGATCCTTTGGTACATTTTTTCAAAATGCCATCACTAGGAGAAACTGAGTATAGCAACCAATGATGACAACATTTTGAAAGCGAAAAGCGCACTTAAATCCTACATGCATGCATGTATGGCATTTCTATAATATTAATATATTTTACTAAATGTATGTAAATTTAACTCGAAACTAATGTACTTGTATAATTGAAATGCACTTCGATAATATTTCCTCAATTTTTTAAGCGAGTTGACGGTGAAAGATATTTTAAAAATTTTAATATTGTCTAATTTTGTGAATAAAACTTTAAAAGATATGAAAAATTAATTTATATGACTTAACCAAAAATGGCGATAAAATCTGAAAATTGCTAATATTTTGAAAATATTATGCTTATAATTAAGGTTCATTGGCAGTTTTTTACAAAAACTTCTTGGAGTGCTGTTATCTTTAAAAATACTTTTGGTTCTTAACAATAAATAATGTAGACGTTATACAGTGTTATTTTCAATTACTTCAACAGCTCATGACTTACAGTTATTAACCAAATTTTCACAAACATGTACATATATCTTATCAAATTTTCTAAATACAACTGGTAAATGGTTTAAAAACTAATTTTCATACAGAAGTAATAACATTTATCATATATAGTTTATCGTTGCTCAAAAGCGCTACATATACAGCGAAAACCTTTCAGTTGTTATTACTGAATTGAACTCTCTAGTTTTGTTCATTGTCTTTCTCTGCAAATGTATTTTAATTTTTTTCTTGTTATTTGTATCATAAATAGGGGATGTTTTACAACTTGATCGGGATAACTCGAAAATGTATGTTAGTTAAAACAAATATAAGTAAAGTTTTAATGTAACACATTAGTTAGGTTTTATGGTTAATAAGTGTTAAAAAAACGTCACATACGGATCGTAAAGACTAATTGAGCCTTTAGCTTACTAAGTAATATATATATATATATATATATATATATATATATATATATATATATATATATATATATATATATATATATATATATATATATATATTAAAACTGGCATAGATAGAGAAAACACACTTTTGAAAAGACCCATTCTGAATAATTTTAACTAATTAAAGGTGTTATTTGCTCCACTCTATCAGTTTTTTCGATCATTTATGAATGAAATTGTGTTATATTTTACCGAACTAAACTATTTTATTAATTTTTTGTTTCCCAGGTTAACAGAAACTGATTGTTCGAGGTTATATATTCGTAGTTTGTTGCAAACAGGAAAATATTTGTCTGCAATAAAATTTGAGTGTACTTTTTGTTCTATTATATTTTTGTATTCTCTTTGTCGCAAAACACCCCCTCTCTTAACGGCCTACGCTAAATGACTGGTATAACAACTTTTGAAAAATTTCGTTATTTAATTCAAATTGATAGTGGCCTTAGGAAAAGTTAAGCTCTGTACAAGTCTATAAAAAGTATGGGTTTGTTTTTTTCCTATACGTTTAAGCAAAATTCCATACAAAGTTTGACATTGGGCATGTTTAGTGCTAATTCATTTAAATTTTTCAACGTCGATAAGTTCACGCAGAAAAAACTGGGGGAATATTACCTAAGTGCTATGATATAATACAAAGAATTTATATTTATAAATTTATAAATTTTTTTAGAAATTTTTTTACTATTAAAAAATTTGTAATTATTATACTAAAACTTTGTAAAATTAACTAGAAGCTTATGTAGTTGTATAATTACATAGCACATAGGTAATATTCCCCCAGTTATTTTCTGTGTGTTGTCTTTCTTTTACCCTGACTAGATGTGTCTTATGAAGTACAAACGTTTTTAAAAACTACTCGTATTTACTTGATAAATTCCATATAAACTAAAAAAATAAAAGTTTTCATAGACTACAAGTTTTTGGCTGTGGTATTAATGAGCCATTACAAGTTCATAAAACATTTCACTTAAACTATTTAATAGCTTTAATCAAAAAATAAATTTCAATTCAAAATTTTAGCAATAAACAGAATAATTAAAACATGTTTCAAAAAGCGTAAGTCCGTTAAGCAAGGTAGTGGTGTGGGTATCTTTGTAACAGTGTTACCTCGTCATAAATTCCTAACAACACATTAGTGTGACAAAATTACCTATGAATTCAATTATTTAAGAAAATACAAAAATTATATTCAAAATTATCACAACTAATTATTAAGGTAGCCATACACAACGCAATATTCTTGTGCAACTTTTGATATTGTGCAAAATATTACCAGTCTGTATGTTATATTGGAAGGTTGTACAATATATTGGAAAAAATCAAAAAGGGTTTGATTCTTATTGCGCAACCAATATATTTTGAAAATATTGTATAATGTGTTGGTCACATTGTGCAAATTTTATATCCCTAACAACAGAATAAAGAAGTGGTGCCAATCTTTGTGCAAAGATATTGTACATCTTGCACTGTGTACAGTCAATAATACTGGCAATATTATTTGCAATACTATTGTGTAGTTTATGGCTACCTTTAGTCTTAAAAAAGTACAAAAGTTTAAAAAAAATGCTTTATGGCAAGTTTTTCTGATTTTAACGTTTAAAAGTTGTATTGCAGTAAAAAATATTAAGTAATTTTATTTCGACCAATATCAAAAAATTATTACCTTTTTTTATAAGCTTGTTAATTATTTACTCAAAGTTAGTCTTTAACAATACTTTTAGCATATTTTAACGAAAAATAAAAATATGCAATTTTTTTTGCATTATCCTATAAAGTAAATTGTTTACAAAATAATTGCAAAATGGGTAAATTCTAAATAAATCATGACATGCTTATTACTTAGAAATTCTCTTAAATACCTATAAACCTTTGACAATTTCTTTAATCTTTGAGGGGCTTATAATATTACAAAGCAGCGAATTATGCATTTATTTTTTATTCGGTTATCCTAAAAATCCAACTATACATAAATTTCAAATGGCAAACTCGCACTTTGAGTAATGAACCGCATTGTGGCAACACTGCTTTGTTGTCAAGTGCAAATTGATAAAATAACTTCATTACGAAAAGAAATAGCTATGTGCTTATACACAGTATTATGTTGGAGTTTTTTTTTTTCCTTATAAGACAATGTACAACATTTAAAAATTTACCGTAATAAATATCTAAAAATATGATAAATTGAGAAAGAGAGTGAAATGTGCATTCTTTGCAGGGGTGCCAGATTATTTTGATAAAAAATCGGCATTATCGGCACTGAACGATTTTTTCGTTAAGAAATCGGTGATTTTAAACTCTCTTCACCTAAAATTAAAAACTTCAGTTTTTATTGTTTTTTAGGAAAAAATAAAAACATCTTCACCAAACAAATGAGCTTTAATATACTTTTTATTTACGCTGCTTTAATTTCAAAAGATTTTAAGCCATTGACGATTTTAGCCAAACTTGTGATCAACAATAGACAGATGTGTCTTTTTAGCGATACTTTTATATTGTAGCCTAATAGTCTCACAGCCGTACGGGACAACTGAAAGTAAAAATTAGTTTTTGATTTTTTTTATGTTTTTGGTTTTATTTTTTCTAATGTTAAAAATTCATTTTAAATTAATATAATTTTTTTTATTATTGTTGGATTTGTCATTACTTAAAGCAAAATACAAAATTAGAACTTACACAAAATCTTAACACATTAAAGAGCGACAGCCATTTAATGATTTAGATTTAGTTCTATAGGGGCAACAGTAAAGCGCCAAAAGCCAAACAAAATATTTTTAGTCCTATTCTCTACGAAGTTTCGTTAAAAAATCTTTAGCTGTTTAAGTTCAGTCGTCACAGAGTTCAAAGCTGACGATTTTGTGGGCTTAAATATGGCAACATTAGCTGTCAGTTCTTTAACAACCAATATTTAAGTATGTATTTCCTAAAATTATTACTATAATATACATGGTTGCATTAAAAAAGTAAATAAATTAAGTAGATCTGATATCATAAAGTCAGTTTCCCACAATGTTAAATTTACTAATTTGAAGTATGTTTTCTTTAATAGTAGGTATTTCTTTAATATTCTTAATTTAGGTAAACGAAAAAAAAACTACCTATATTCAAGTCTTTATTTTTTTTTATACTATATATTTTTATTGTGTTTAAGTTTGTTTGCCTTAAATTGTATTACTGCAATACGTTTTATTAAGGACATAAATTTACTACATTTGAGTTTGCCAAATTTAAAATAACATAGAAGTTTATTTTTATTTAAGCAAATATATATATGACATAACGAAGCTAACGTACTTCAATTAAGAACATTTAAATTTGTGAACTATATTTAAGTCAGTTATATACTAAAATTTTGATTTATCATACAAAATTTTTTAAAAATATTTTTAGTACATAGTTCTTAAAAATTAAGAAAAATATACTTTGATAAATAACATGGTTTAATACTTGTAAAGAATATTTACTAAATTGCAGAAACACAAAATAAGGAAAATGTCTTATTATTTTTTAGTTCATCGAAATTTTGAGTAAACTAAAATTAAATAAATTTTTATTATATTTAATCCAGTTTTATTAATTTTAACTAAAATTGAACTAAATTTAAAGAATGCTGGTAAACTTAATATAAGTGTGGTGAGAACTTACGTTCAGTGTGCACTTTTTTTTGAGTGTACATTTAGTTTTTTTATTTTTTTTTTTTTTTTGTTTACATGTTACATATTTTTTCGAGCATTACTTAAATATTCTAAAATATTACATAAGTATTCTAAATACATTTTTATAATGTACATTTAATTAATATTATTAATTATAGTTAAAAAATCATCTCTATTTCTAGCAGTGTTTATAAGATCATTCATTGTTCGTAACCCAGTCCAATTTCTTATATTTCTGAGCCATGATAACTGCTTGCGACCGATTCCACGTCTTCCTTCAATCTTTCCTTGGATAATGAGCTGTAGCAATTCATATTTTGGTCCTCTTATTATATGACCGAGGTATGCTGTTTTTTGACGCTTGATGTTTTTTAAGAGCTCACGGTCTTTGTTCAAAGCCTGTAATACTTCCTCGTAATGCTAGTATATTTAAAGATGCAGTAAGCATTTCAGGCTTAAGTCGGTCTTTTTTTTATTTTTTTGCTCTACCGTCGTTTGTTTTCTTTATCTAATCAGATAATAATGTCATTTACGTAAAACATATATAATTTTAATTAACAATAATTTACTACTTAAAGGTGAAATATTTGTCAGGTCACGTAACGCGACAAGATTTGAAATTTTATAATTAATTAACTCCACTTGATATGTTCCAGTTTTTTCTTTTAAATTAATTTGTCACAATAAACTTGATTTAAATTAAAAGTTTTAAACACTTGCTCCCAGCAAAGCAGAAGTGATGAACGTGACATTGGAGTGTGAGTGAAAGCAAATCAAAAAAATGTAGCTTATACTGATATATATTGACTCCGTTTGCATTTTTTTTAGATTGACTATTGTTAAAGATATAATTATTTAAGAAAAAAATTTACTGACAATGATAAAAGTTGACCAAAAACATGAAAGCAGTTTTGCAGTCCGTTTTATTATCATGGCAACTAAGACATCCTTTGGAATTTTTAATTTAATAAAATTTAAATAGTTTTCTTCAATAATACAAGTCAGAAGGAATTATTTGTCCAATTTTAATTTTACGGTCACGGTTGCTTTTTCTACACACAGAGAAAAAAAGAGAAAATTTAGCTGAATTAGCCGAACTTTGTTGAGAAAACTAATGCTAAGTTGTGACAACCGTCTGAAAGTCGTAATAACTCAATTTGAGTCGTAGTAACAGAATTTCAGTTGGCAAATAGCTAAATTTTTCTCTGTGTGTATGTAAATGCCCAAATGTCAAAAACATTTATCATTTTTAAAATTTTTAATTTCGTCGATTTTGGCAGTTTTGGCGATTTGTTTAATTTTGGCAATGTTTTTAATTTTGGTGATTTTTTTAATTATGACATTTTTTATTTTAACATTTATTTTTTTTTTTTTTTTTATTTTTTAATTTTGGCGTTTTTTTTAATTTTGGTGTTAGGTTATGTTGAAAAGAGGATTCGGAGAAGGGAAATGCTTCCCAAATCCGACTCAAGTCCCTGAGGACTTACACTTAAGCCAGAATGTCGGCTTGTTGTGCGCTTTAAAAAATATTGGTGTTAGTTTTTCCATTCAACAGATTTTTTTTTTTAAATATTTTTGAATTTGTAGCTATTTTGCATTATAATACTTTGGTGTGCTCCAAATTTATTTTCAATTAAAATTTTAATAGATATTATTGAACTTTTAATTGAAAGTTGCAATAATTGGCAATAATTTTTTCTATGTAAATCAAGGAGAAATAAAATGCTACAATTTTTAAAATTTTTATTCACAAAATTGTTGCATATTTATGTGTAACACACATAAAATCAGTTCTTTTTTTTAGAAATCTTATAGTGCTACCATTCACAATTTTGGTTTCAGTTCCATTTCATTCCTATTAACCAAAATTTCCCCTCTTTATTAACAGTTCATATTTAAGTAACAAGTTGATGTTTAGTATCTCATACACTCTATAAATTCAAATTCTAATTCTTTCTTATTTCCCCTCTTTTATAGCATGTGCTATAAAATTAATACCTCCCCTTTTCGTTATTACTTGTTATACGTTGAAACTTTTCGGTTTATGAAACACTTAAAGTAATGTCCTTTTAAAACCCTTTAGGGAATAATGTAACACTTGAAATTCCTTAACAATTGTATACTAAGCAATTAAATTTTCTAGCTAACGGCTAAAAACACAAACTCTCTTATCATATCTCATACTACTGCCATGACCCCCAAAAGTGCCCCCCATGTTATAACTCAAACTAAATTAAAAAGTTTTTATTTTTATATTTCTTTTTTTGCTGTAAAACTTTAAGAAAAACTGTTGCATGTTTTTTTTTTGTTTTAGGTATTTTATTCATAATTTATGTTTGGAACATGCAACATTTAAATTAAATGAATTTGTTGTTTTAATGTGTTTTTTTTATTATTATACTCCTAGTGTTTTTATCCTTTCTTCCTTAGTGGCACCTAAAAGAAAACGAAGTGTCATGATTTTATTATGTTCGCTATAATAAGGTAAGAAGTATGTTAGGATTATGAATAACTTTGTAGCAAACAAGGAATTGGAATTTTAAAGTAATAAATTAATGGCGTTTTTTTAAGGACATTTTAATGCCAAAGTTAAAAATTTATCTTGAAAACCGATGATTAAAGAAAATCAGATTTATGCTCAAATTATATTCTACACTAAAGCTTCAATCACAATTAACTTACGGTATGTAATTATGGTTCAAAATGTTTGTTAATATTTTTTTAAATTTTAGAGCGGCCATAGTGCACTTATTTGAATTTCATAATTTTCGCCAGATTTTCATTTTTTATTAATACTTTTTAATTTTTTAGTTGTAATTTATTAAATTTCTTACGATGAGTTTCGATGATTTAATGTATTTTTATACAATCGCTCAGTCCCTTAATTCAACTTCGCTAAATATAACTGTGCCCCAGTGTTGCCATGTTTGACGATTTATCGTCATTTTGACTATTTTTAGTGCCCAAAATAACTAAATGACGATTGGACGATTTTTGCTTCCAAAATGACGATTTTTTGACAAAAGTTTTATATGTCAGCAAAACATATTTATTTTTCACCGGATCTATTTTTCGTTTATATTATTTACATTATTTCGTTAAAATTAAAACAAAAAAAAACTTTTTTTTTATCGAAATCTAACATAACAATAAAATTTTGGGAAAATGCAAATACTAGAAAAATGTATTAGTGTAATATTTAGATTAAAATAAGAAAAAAAAAATTTAAATCAGAACGTACAAGCCGTTTTTTTTACGAAAAAAACAGACCTTGAATAAAAACAACTTTAAAATATACAAAATAAGTCTTAAAATAAATTCGGTGCTAAAGAAAAAACGGCCTAATAATATAAATAAAGTGTCAGATTTTTACAATTTAAAATGGAAAAACAAGCAGTAATAAACTATTTTTGAAAAAAAACTAGTTTTTATATAAAAATATCAAAGCCGAACACAAAATTAAAAAAATGAAATAATAAAAAATTGCAAAATCTATTGGTACGCAGACAGAATTTCTTGGAAGAGTTTTAATGATTTTTTTTTAATTAAACTGATGATGTTTTCTTCACAATGTGAATGAAAATTTTTTTTTAAACTTTATTAAAAAGCATTATAGTTTAACTCACACTGTTTTAAAGAAACTTTTTAATTAGCCGTTTGAAAATTTTAATAACTAAATTGAAATTTTTCATTAGATGATATAAATTATAATAAAAAATGCATTAATTTAATAAAAAAAAAACTTTTCCTTAACTTAATGGACGAGTTCCAGTGACATTTCAAAGATCTAATGCAAAAATTCATTGATAACATACAGAGAATTCTCTCAGTGTATGTCAACAAATAAAAACAATTTGAATTTGATCATAAATTTTAATTTGTTAATGGAAAACAACATTTAAGAATTGAAAAATTGAAAAATAACATTGTAAAAAATTTCCAGAATTTTTAAAAAGAAATTAAGATTTAAAGATTGTGCTTCAGAATTGATTGTTGTTCAGAATTATGTAGAAGTGATTAACAATTTAAGTGGTAAAGCGCGATCATTTCATGATTTTCGAAGTTTAAAACGCTGAAAGTGTCGGATATCGTGTTATATTACAACGACTTGAAATATAAATTACACCGTTGCCTTTTATATTTAAACCTTTTATATTTAAACTTTAAAACTTTGTGCCACTTATAAAAAATATTTTTTATTTTGACGATTTTATGACGATTTTTTTAAATATGATGACGATTTTGACGACTTTTTCATTAAAATTTGACGATTTTATGCTCAACAAACCTGGCAGCACTGCTGGGCCCTAAGAATAAGAATGAAAGCCGCATTGCTTTGGAAGTAACAATGATTTTAACTTTTCGAAAATTTGCGAAATTGGATAACAACACAGTGCAACAGTGAAAAAATGCACGGACTCGTCAGTATAGGTTCGATTGTACTACCAAAGGTTAGTAAAACCCTGTACTCGGTTTGGCCAGTTTGGCTACCATTTTCTTTTTTATGGACCTCAAAAGATTTTGAAAATCAGTGCCCTACTTAAAAAAAGGTGTCCTCAGTTTTTGGCCTACAGCTAATTCAGACTTGACGATATTGCTTAACTATATTCCGCAATAATGTAGTGAAGAGTCTACTGAACAAATTTTACAAATATTTTATGTGCATAATATTATTTGTTCTGCATTTTTTTGAAAAAATATAGGAGAAAATTATTTTTTTTTTACTTTTCTTAGCATAACTAACAGAGATTCATAATTTGTCATTAACAATATATGACAAAATTGTAGCCATTGTAAATCTGAACAACATTTGTGAACATATCAATATAATCTTAAATTTGTCTAGGCATCCGAAATAGCTTACAAAGACTAATTTGTACGTTATAAATAGTCGTTTTTGACTAGACTACACTTTTTTTTGTGGTGTAATGGCTAGCGTGTTGGACTGTTACACAGATGCTCCCGGGTTCGATTCCCGGTGACGACAACATCAATTTAGAAAAAATAATATGTATGAGTTTTCTATCACTTATGTGTATCGCAGCGCCCACCTTCGGTGTTCCCATAGCACTTAACCCCACCGAAGTAAAATAATGAATCAGGGCTATGAACCAAAAAGCTTCAATAAGTTTGCCAACTCTCCATCAGATGGCGAGCAACAACTGTTCTAAGAGTTATCATCTCGCGCAATTACAGTGTTTCCATGTTTGAAGCCCTTCATCATTCACCACCTTTTATCTCTCCACTATCCCCTTTCCATAGAAAGCAACGCATTAATTAATAGGAAGAATTTCCTGAGTGTTGCTTCTCTTAAATAAAAAAGAAAAAAAAAAATTGATTCTTTTGATCTTTTCCGTGTTGCATTGAAAATGTCAAAACTGTCAACTCCCGAGTAATATATTGTATATACCCGAATAAAAAAACACTGATATGGAGCTTTATACAGTTTTATCTAATTAAGTAAAATTTCATTCGAAAAATGATACGACTTTTTTTTTACAAGAAGTTACTTTTATAATTTTTTTAATTTTTTGCCAAAAATTTTCACAGTAAGTAACATAAATAGATACAATGAAAAATAAAAAAAATCAAAAAAAATCAAAATAAAAAACCCCTTAAGTGTCAATAAAACTGGTGTTTTGTTAAAGAAAAGTTAAAAAAAACATGTAGCTAGGGTGGGGCGATTAGTATGGAAGGGAAAAAAGCTTAATGGGCGCTTCGCGTTTCTGATTCTTGGGATTGTACTGAGCAAAAAAGTCCACTAGACAATACGTCTACGGTGAAAATCGAGCTTTTGACTTTACGGCAAAAAAGCCCTATTTTGAAATTAAATATTAACCCCCAAACCCCACCCACAAATATGATTGATGCATTAATCTGCTAGAGAATCTTCCAAAGAAAAGACTGATACTATAATCTTCGATAAGCTCCTCCTACTTCATGAGATATGTCCATCTTACACATTGTTACTTTCACAAAATACGGCTAAAAAGTCAAAATCTGAAAGCTCGATTTTCACCGTAGACGTATGGTCTAGTGGACTTTTTTGCTCAGTACAATCCCAAGAATCAGAAACGCGAAGCGCCCATTAAGATGTTCAAATCGCCCCACCCTAAGCTACACTCTAAAAAATGTCTTAAAATGTACAAAGATATTGTGTGTAACATGTAATTTAAAATAACCCATAGTGATTTAACCCTTGAACGGGTAAGGCTGCCTCAGGGCAGTCTTCATAAAATTTACCACAAACGCGTCAAATGAGCGTTTTATATTTGGAAATTAATATATTTCGATAGAAAACTAAATTTGGTAATTATTTTGCGTCCACGGTTTGGAATCGAGAAAGCTTTAAAATCAAAATTTCGTAAATTTTCAAAAACTAATTCTTTAAAAAAAAAAAAAATAGTTTTCAAAAATCTGAAAAACCGATTCAAGTTGAATATAACTCTTTTAAATAAAATAAAAGTAAGATTGAAGCTTTATCTATAAAAATAACTCCTTACTTTAGTCCAAGGACTTACTGGATTTTATCAGGATTCCTCTAAAGACATCGGCTTGACTTATAACTAATAGACAGTTTTTTATGAAATTTTGAAGATATTAAGTATTAATAGCAAAGCGTTTGAACGATATAAATTTAAGTTTAGATATTTTTTCGGCTAATTTAGCTTTTTCCAAAAAGCGAAAATTGCATTATCTTCTTAAATTTTTTTTTGATCCTACCTATGACAAAGTAATGTAAAAGACCGCGCCTTGGATAGTTTACATACAATCCCCTACTACTTATTTATAAATTAATTGTAAAGTATTTTCAAAGTACCATATGTTATGCTGGTCTATATAATGTTGTCCTTCCGTTTGGAACGCATCGAAATATAGGTCTAAGATTCCATAAAGTATATAGTTTTTTATTCTTATTGAATTTTAAGCCGATTTGTCCGTCTGTCTTCACGTTGAAATGGCGAAAATGCGTTCTATTCAAATGGCGAAAATGCAATGGAGACTACCTATTTTCAGTTGGATTGATGTTCATTTTCCCGGAAAGTTTGGTATTCAAAATGAGCCCAATCGGTCCAGCGGGTTCAAAAGTCATGACTGAAACTGTGAAGGTACCTTTTAATTTTCCATACTAAAGAGAGACTAACTAAAGAAATATTCTACAGTAATTAATATAAAAAATTAATTACGATTGTCATTATCTGACGGTTGCAAAACACTTTCTAACATAAAATTTTAATAAACTTGCTTAACGGCGACTCAATCTCTAACTTACACTTGGTATCCAACTATTGTATGTGAATAAAGCGCATCATAAAACGTGATAATTACTTGTGAAAAAGAGATAGGATTAAGAAGAAAAAGCATTCTAGTTGAGAAATGAATTGTGCATTGGTATTAGCTAATTCTGTCTCTTCTGATCAAAACAATACTTGTGTGTACGTAGTGTGACCAAACTCCAATTTAGTCGCAGTCAACGCTGTGTCGATCGTGGCTCAACTCGTTAAGAGGTGAGATTACGATGCATAGCTTGATGCTAAGACCGTGAGTTCAAATCACAGTACGACACCAAAAAATAAAAGTTTTTCATATAGAGCAAAATTAACAATATAAAATAATTTGTTCAATTGACACATAAATTAACCACTGACGAGTCCCAGGAGGGGGACGAAACTGCGGCAGTCTGGTGTATCCCTTGTGTCCGTAAAATTTTTCAATAAAAATGTTTTCTTCTTCTTCTTCCTGTAAAGAGACTAACTAAAGAAATATTCTACAGTAATTAATATAAAAAATTAATTACGATTCTCATTATCTGACGGTTGCAAAACACTTTCTAACATTTCCATACTAATTGGTGTATAATTCACGCGAACAACCATCGCGCTTATGGCGGTACAATCCCACATTCTGAAGGCTGATTCGTCCGTGAATTTTTCCCCGCTTATTAAACCAAAATCCCGCTTTTTATATTTTACATAAATTTTTATTTTTTAATATTTTAGAAATTTAGGAGATTTTAATTGAAAGAAAGTTATCAGAAACTTTCCATCCGCATTCCAAAGGCTGATCCCGCCTTGAATTTTTCCCAGCTTTTTACATAATTTTTGGCCTCTTTTGGCGCACTTATCCCGCATTCTAAAGGCTAATCCCGGCTTGGATTTTTTTTCTTGGTTCTTACATAATTTTTTTAATTTTTAATATTTTAGAAGTTTAGGAGATTTTAATTGGACGAAAGTTATGAGAACCAACGCTCTTTTGGCCCGAATTCTAACGGCTGATCCCGCTTTGAATTTTTTCCCCACTTTTTAAACTAAAATCCCCGTTTTTTTATATTTTACATAATTTTTTTATTTTTCAATATTTTAGAAATTTAGGAGATTTTATTTGGAAGAAAGTTATCAGAACCAGTGAAAGGATTCCGAATTTTTTATTGGTGCCGAATCGAAGACTAAATTGAGTCATAAGGGAAGTCGTTGTGCCAACGTTGCGTAATGTTTTTAGTGAAGTCTATCAATAGTTTTTTATTAGAATAAAAATATTAAAAAAATATTTTCTTGACAAAAAAAATTTTAAAAAAATTTGGTATTTTCCAAAATTTTATACACAACTCTTTTTTTGGGAGAATTTTACAAAAGCATTTCAAGCAATTGGAAAACTTTTAAAAAAATATTTAATTTTTTTCATATAAAATAGCGAAATACTCAAATTTAAATTGAAAAGTTTCTTTAAAAAAAATAATTCCTAAGGAAAAACAAAAGATAGAAAACTCTCTATTAAGATAAGAAAATTTTAAAATAACAGCAACTTCACACAGTTTCAGAAGTATTATTTCAGTTTTATTTCTCGGAAAGTTATTTTTACATAAAAAATATTTCAAGTTATCCCTTATATAAATATTCAAGCTCGAGATCAGTGAAAATTTATTTATTGTATAACAACAAAAAGGTCGCAGTAAAAAAAGCACTGAATTATTATTTCAAGTTATTTTAACTAAAAATTATTAAATTTGATAAAAATTCATATTTTTTGACAAAAAATTTTAATATTCGGCATTTTGAACCAAAATCACGCTTTTTCGTTTGCCGAAACCTGCTTTTTGATCAAAAACAGTTGGTCATGGTAAAGGGTCCGCCATCTAACGTTTTTTTTTTCAACTAGTGCTTATTTCGTGAATGGTAACAATTAGCTCATGTCTGATTTGACAGATAATTAGTTTTATCCTTCCGCTGAACGAATATGGTCCGTATGTTCGTTATCTTGTGAAAAAAGTGGCATCCTCATCCATAAACCAAAGCGTGAAAAGCCAAAAACAGTGTGTACACCCGAGAATATTGCTGCTGTGGCAGAAAGTGTGCGTGAAGCGCCATCGACATCAATTCACCGTCGTTCTCAACAATTGAACATTTCGAAAACATCATTACCACGAATTTTGCATAAAGACCTTGGTATGACGCCAATTGGTTCAGGAGTTCAAAAAAAAGAAAAGTTATTTGGCGGACCCTTTATATACAATTTCATAGAAGCGTCAGGTATATTAAATATAACGTCATGTTCTTACACCAGACGCTAAGAGGTGAATAACATTTAAAACTCACCTCAAATTTTTATTTTACCACAAAATTTTTTTCACCACAAAAATTTTTTTTTTGCATCAAAACAAGTTTTTCACCTCACAAAAGAAGCTTCACTTCTGTAATGCTTTTTTCACTATTTTCTTTGCTTGGTTCATTTGTAACATACACACTAGAGTACCCATGAAATATATGAAAATTACAAAGTTGTTTTTTCTTCGTGCTCCGCGCTCATTTTATGATTGGGCGTAAAAAATTAGATCTGCAAAAAGCTGGATTTTTAAAACGCAAACCGGCCATGCCTAAAAATGGTTCATAACTTTTTAAATAATGGGTTAAAGCAACAATATTAAAAACCATTATGTTTTTCGCGATCAAAATTTAGGAAAAACATTTTTTTGAGCGTCTCTTATTAATTTATGTGAATCGATAAATTTGTTTGCTATGCATCAGCTAATACCGCTGTTTTAGAAAAGGTTTGATTTTTTAAAAATATGTCGTCAATTCCATGACGAAATGACAAAAACCGTACAATGAGATATTTTTTTTTTTGTTGTGATATGTTTTATCGTGTACTCTGGAATCACAGGCAGAAAAATACAATCGGCACAGTGTTGGCAAAGCGTCGTTAACGTATTACTACCATCTAGACATCATTATTCTGTTACCCGTAATAACACTAATAACGCTTTTTAACGCAAGCCCATTATTTTAAAAGTTGTAGAACAACAAAGCTATGAACAATTTTTAGGCCATTTTTTATCTTATCTTATTTTGTACACCCAATTTATCATAAAATGCACGGCGAGCGAGAAAAAAGCAACTTTCCTTTTTTGTTTAATCTTATATACATGGTGGAGGGTATAAAAAAAATTGGTAAAACCAATTTTATTGCATATACTTGTGTCTCTAAATATTTTACCAAGTACACAACTACTTACAGTATTTTAAAGGTTTCCCCCAATATTTATACTATATATAATTTTTTTATCTACCTTATGAGATCAGTGTGAAGAAAATAAAACAAAATTTGTAAAGTATAAAAAACAGTAAAATATATTTTAGCTTAAAAGATTTTCTAACGCATACAAGTATAATGTTAAGAAAGTTTATTTTTTGTAACAAAATAAGAAAAATAAAACTAAAACTTTATTTTTGAAAACATTGTGTTGTTTTTTGTGCACAACGCTGGGAATTTCTCCAGAGTTTAAAAAATGTGCAGGAAGTTTTGTTGTGTAAAAATTTTACTCTTACTTACAAAACAAACTACAGAAAAAAAAAAGAAATTATAAAAAAAAAAAAAAAAAAAAAGATGTGCATTCATATGCGGGCAAAGTGACAAGAGGTTATACCGGAATCTAGTGCTGAGTATTTTATAAGGGATTTATTAAAGAGTTTTGTCTTTTGTTGCATCACGGCAACAACATGAACACAAAAAAAGTTGTTTGTTAAAAGATTTAACAATTTTTTTTTAAGATTTTTTTTTATGATAAATAAATTTAATTATGCCCTATTTGATATGGATTTTTTTTCTATTATATGAAATTATTTATACAAAGTAACAAACTAATGCAAACAAATTAAAAGATACCAAGCAATAATTTGATTTTGTTGTAATGTCGCGTTATTGACAACAAAAACCATCGATTGTTATCAGTGCTCACCGATCGTTCCAATTTTGTGGCTGAATTTTTTTTTTTTTTTAAATATATAGCCATGTGGCAGTTACCATTTTAAATTATATGAAATAAAGTGTATTTTTTATAGAGGTATAGCACTTTGAAATGGAACAAAACAAAGATGAATTTTTTAAATTGAATTTTACTTTATTCGAAAGACAATCTTTTGGCACTATAACTTAGATATGACTTTTGGCATTAGACCGCCACGGCTGGCTCGGATGTAGTCTAATCTTAAGGTAAAATTGTCGAAGACCTTTTGCAACATTTGTGGCCGTATATTGGCAATAACACGGCGAATGTTGTCCTCCAAGTGATCAATCGTTTCGGGCTTATCGGCGTAGACTAGCGACTTCACATATCCTCACAGAAAATGGTCCAGCGGCGTTAAATCGCACGATCTTGGATGCCAATTCACGGGTCCAAAACGTGAAACTATGCGGTTACCAAACGTTTCCTTCAATAAATCAATTGTGGCACGAGCTGTGTGACATGTTGCGCCGTTTTGTTGAAACCACAGCTCCTGCACATCATGGTTGTTTAATTGATGAATAAAAACATCACTAATCATGGCTCCATAACCATTGACGGAAAGACTGATTGGGGTCTTCCTTTACATTACGCTCTACAGCACTTCTTCTTCTTTACGCACTGTACGACGCACAGTGGTCAATTTCGCGAGATAGCGGTCAAAACTCTATAACTTTTGACCGGATTGGTATTTACGCAATTTGTTTTGTTCAATAGGAGGGACTTTAAGCTTCAATTTGCGTGTTCAAACGTAAAAATCGACTGATAGGAACGTAAGTAATGTGGAGTTAAAAATGCATTTTAATTTTTTGTTGAGATTCCATGTAAAAGTTGAATATTTTGACATTTTAAATAGGTATTTTTTTTATAATTTCTTATTTTCTTCAATCGTATTTTACAACCAATACTTATTTATTATTCCTAAACTTAATTTTGGTCAGAAAATGCCAACATTTGGCCCCTGGCATTTATTTAGTCTCAATATTCACAGGGCCCAAAGGTTGGAACACAACATCGATAAAATTTTAAGTAAACTTTTACTATATATTTAAAGTGCACATATATTTTATTTAAATGTATTAATAAAAATTTATACTAAAATTAGAAACAAATTATAATCTTTAAACTAGTATTAATTAAACAATATTAGTAAAAATTTCTTCCAAATAGCTTTGATTTTCATTTTGCAGTAGTTGTTTAGCTTCTTCATCTAACTCTAATGAGGTTGATTTCCATTTTTGTCGAATACTGGACATATATGGGTCTGATGTGCACAACAAAATATTAATAAGATCTTCATTAGTACAATATCTGGAAACTTTTCTTGTATTGTGCTCGCGAAAGAATCTGTAGTCTTTGTTCCTTTTTTCTTGCGCTTCTTCTGAATTATTTGTTCCCCATGAAACAAAATTTTGTGAACTGTAGTTGGCATATGTCTCCAAGAATATTTTTGGTTATAAAGGGTTGCTGTCTCATTAGCATACTGACCAAATTTTTTTGCATCTATCTTTTTGCTACATGCTATAACTTCTAATATGATTTGGAATCGTCGTATTAAATCATAATCTACTCCAGTTATAGAAGCTGCAGTTTCTGGATCGGAACCTCTTTGAAACATAATATAACAGGTACTTGGTTTTACCAGTTATTTCCATTGGTTTTAAATTTATTTGCAATTTTCAGGTATTTAAGTTGTGTAATATTAGATGGCAATAAAATCTTGTTTACCTTTTCCAAATGAATTGCTAGATACCACATAATTTGAGAGTTAACAGGTACTGGTAATAATGTAACAGGTACTTGGTTTTACCAGTTATTTCCATTGGTTTTAAATTTATTTGCAATTTTCAGGTATTTAAGTTATGTAATATTAGATGGCAATAAAATCATTTTTTACCTTTTCCAAATGAATTGCCAGATACCACATAATTTGAGAGTTCTATTGACATTTTTGTCAAAATTTTGATACACCCTTCTATGTGGACTAGGTCCAAATATGGGCCAACTTCTCCTAATTTCAACAGAATTATTTTTTGGGTCAATAGGAACTCTTGTACAAAATTTCATCAAAATATATGCATAATAGCCACTTTCACATACAAATAACTTCTCAAAAAATATGACGTGCATTTGTACCGAATATCTTACCTTGGATCAGAAAAATTGCTGTAGCTCAAAAAGTGCAGTCCCGATGCATGGACATGTATATATAGGAATGTAGGGGAGAGTTAGGACTACAAAATAGTAAATTTGTGTTTTGACTCAGCTTGACTCACAGGAGTTGTGCTCTATGAAGTAGGAAATTTCCGAGAAATTTGACCTTTTTTAAAAAAAATATTTAAATTGTTCTGAAAACAGTACAGCTTACCGGTAATAGGAAATAAGTTAAGTTACAACACAAAATTTATTTCGTCCAAAAATCTTGAAAACCAAAAAGTTATGATCATTTAAACTTTAAAAATTAACTAAAAATATCATAAATTTACTAAATTCTGAAAAAGCCCGTTTTGGACCACCCTGTTCTCAGTGAAATAGTTGAAATAGAGTTCTAATTTTTTGGCTCCCGAGGTTTACTACTGTCTACTTTCATATGAGGCTAATAACTTTAAAATCGGAGAACAAAAACCAAAAGGAGTTTTGGCCGCTATCTCAAAATATTGACCACAGTGCGACGTCTCTGTGGATGCATGTTATCATTTAGAGTAAACGTGGTACGAAAACGTTCCATAGTTAATCGAATTAATTGATCTGATGGACCATTATGTTGACCTTAAAATGGACGTAGTGCTCCATACGTATTTCGAACAGAACCATGATTTTCAAAATAAATTTGTACAATTTGGAAGCATTGTTCAGGCGTCACTCTATTCATGTTAAAATGCCAAACCAAACTTGGGAAACCACATCAAATGACTGACAAAATGGCCGCCAGTTAAACAAGTGTTGCCAACTTAAAGTTTTATACCTGTATAAGAAACACCCTTTACTTTAATAGTAGGGGTATATCATTTTTGCTTGGCACGACGATATGGACAGCACTGTACTGATAAACAAATATTTTATATGGTTATTTTGGGAAAAAAAAACCTTCCCCACCGAGACCTATGCCGAACATATCACATTTTTATATATTTATTTTAAAATATTCTTAAACAAATACAGACACTATGATCAGTGAAGACAAAGAATGTCAAAATCCGTTGTACGTTGGGCAAAAAAAAAGATAAGAAAAACTAAAAAGATAGCAAATCTGCAAAAAAAAGATAAAAATACACATTTTTTGAAAGAAAAAAAATTGAGGTAAATATCATTTAAAGCAAAGCGTATCTGAAAGGGCAATTTTAAAGTCTAAAAATTTTAAGAAAAAACTGTTTTTAAGCCCAAAAATTAAAAATAAAGAAGATGCAAAAAAATCAAATACTACACTTTGAATACTATGTAGGTAAAGACCACTGCAAATGTAGTTAAAAACAAATGAAATTTCACTTAAAGAAAGGACGACTTACATTTCAGTAAATTCAACTAACATTGTCATTTGTTTTTTAATGTTCATAAAATTAACCACAATTGTAGTAAAAATGAACCACATGGTAGTAAAAAATAAACAGACATATATTGTTTTATTTTTTAAATAACAAAAACCAACTGTAAAAAATTAATGTAAAATCATAAAACAGTCATTTAATGTGGTTTGTTTTTTTTTAAATGAACTGCAAGGTTAGTAAAAAATTTAATTTGTTTTACAAATGACTGACATTTACATTAAAATAAAGCAAGTGTATTACAACCCAAATAACTACAAATTTTTAAAGCAGAAGTTCCCTGAGTGTAGTAAAAATGGCAAAAATAAATTATATATGTCTTTGCTGTGTATGATACTCAAATAATGGGTTAGTTCATATAGACATCGAAACTAAAAAAAAACAAAATTTAGGAACAGAAGGTGCGATTTACAGAAATTAAGCAAAGTTTTGATATGTCTGAATTTTCAAAAAAAAAAAATCGCAACAATCTCAAATCTATTATATTGTGATGACGTTTTTTTGCAAGATCAAATTAAACTGAATTCAGCATCTTTGGGTGTAACAGGCGGGATTTAGCCGTTACAGTTTTCTTACTTTCGGATCTTTATGCAACTTATTCACATACATTACAAATTATCATTTTTCCAAACAAAATAAAATCGAAAAAAAACTATTTCTTTTACTAATGTCGCCGAAAAAGTTTTAAAATTTTTCTTTATATTTTTCCAAGGCATGGACTGCTATGCCATATTATTTTTAATATTTGCAGAAAATGTCGATATTTATGAAAACGAAAGAAAAAAAGTAAAACATCTCAATTGCATATTAGTTAAGAACTTATTTTTAATTTTAAATTAATTAATTTTGATCAAATACTTTCCGGAACTAATAATTTAGTATTTTTTTTGTGTGTTTTTATATATTTCTAAGGAAAAATTATTGAAATAATATTATTATTAAAATTATTCGAGTTACTCAAGTATTTGTAAAATTTTACTTGATTAATCGAGTGAGTTAAAAAAAATCAAAATCGAGTTACTCGTTTACTCTAACATAACCACACCCGAGTAATTTGAATATCCTAGTTCAGGGGTGCCCAAGGCCTATGCGCTTGGTGCTCATTTGTTTTTGTAAAAACACTTAGCTATAGGCTGTGTGTTTTAATACACATATAGAGCGCTCAGCACTAGCAATACGAAATACACAAACAACTTTGTCTTATTAGTTTTTTTGTCGTTCTTCACTGTATACACGCAAGCGCAAAGCAACAACACTTTCGTATGCTTTGCTGGTAAACATTGAAATATTTTTTTCTTTTTTCTTTGTATGTATTGCTTTTTACAACAAAAAATATTGAATAAAAATTAGTTTTTCTTTAAATGTATTGGTGTTTGCTCTTCCATAAGGAACTTTTGGGCACTCCTGTCCTAGTTAATACTAATGCATTTTCCAAGATAACAATCTATTCATCAGGTGTCGCTATGGCTTCCTCTAGTGCTAACTGCCGGCTAATTATTTTATTTAAGTAATCGTTTGACATAAAATGTGATGCTACTCGTAATTGTACCAATTGCTTGCCAGATGTTTTCTTGTAATGAAGAAACTAAGTTCAAATTTTTTTAAACAAAGCCATATTCGTACAGTGTTATTTTAACATCATATAGACAGTTGCAATTAATTTTTTAACTAATATGCATTTGACAAATTTAATTTAGAAAGGTTGAGGTTAAGAGGAAGAATAAACGTTTTTTTTCTCTAAAAATTATAAACACTATTACACTCAAAACAATAAGTTTGTAGAAAAGTTAGTCAAACATCTTGTAAATCAGTTATACTATTTTTCAGCAAATTTTTTGCTAATATTAAGTTTTAAACCAAATTTTAGTTACACTTATTCAGCACTTAACTGTTTTGAACTAATGTCTTGCTAATATTTAACTAATGTTTTACTAATTTATTTTGCTACAACAATTGCGTTGATTAGCACATCAATAGTGTGAACGACAACCAGACTGAAAGATATACGCAGATATAGTTTTCGCTGCATGTCAAGATGTAGTAGTGACGAGGAAAATGACACTAAAAAATACAACTCTAGTAAGACATATAAAAAAATCAACCATGGAAGATTTTTGTATCTGGTTTTCATACAAAAAACAGAATTGTGGATTAAAACAACTTAATCTATTAATCTACTAATTAAATAAAATACAAAATGAAATATTTAAATTTAATAAAGATTAAATGTGTATTTGTAAAATAAATGTTTATATATATTAATAATCTTGTGTGGTCAAATTGCAAACAAATATGAAATAAGTAGACAGACTTAAGCGAAAGACAAAGACATACATCTTAAGTAAATTTTTCTGTTTCCTTTTTCTTATTGCAAAAAGGGTTGTATTTGTTAAACTTTGTTAGTTTTTCGTTTCGTTTCTATAATTCTCTGCGGCATTTGGGTTCCTTTAAAACATAGCATCATTTAGACAATAATTAATGTAAGTAGTTCAAAGATAATTTCGTTTATGTTATATATAATTATTTCTATTGCTTTTAGATATTACAGTAGTTTTGATTTAACTGCCTTTTACTTACGTGCACTTTTCACATAACTGCACAAAATTTTGGTTTCGTTGTTATTTTACAAAATTACGTATGCAATTGCCTTCATTAAGTGCACTGTGTATACCTGCGCATTTAAAATAAGTGCCTCATGTTTTTGGCAGTTGTACATTATTTTCATACAAAAGATCGCCGTTAGCTGCCTCTTATGTTTTGCTTACTTAGTTTGGTTAGTTAACGCTTGTACCTACATAAATTTATTATTTTCGTTTTGTTGTTTTTTATATAAATTCTATTGTATGAAATAAACAATTAATAAAAATAAATTAAATCATATCTGGTCTTTGCAGTTTTCAACAATTTAGTTTACCTGCACTTTAAGGCAGGTAACCAATTTGAGTTAGCAGCGCTTTTGGCTTACCTGCACAAAAATTCGTGCAGAAGTTGGTTGTGCAGCTAAGTCAAAACTACTGTACATTAATTCATATCGTCTATTTGGGAGTATGAACATTTTTATATTTTGTAACGTATTGTAAATTATCTTAAACAGAATCACAAAAATATGTTTTATGATTTTCAGCAAATAAATTAAAGTATAAGTTTTCTACAAATTTTTTGAGTTTTTTTCAGTCTACTAATATTCAGCAAAACTTTTATTAATTTTTAGCAAGTGTTTTTTAATTTCTATTCTACTAAGTGTTAGCAAAACTTTTGCTGAATCTACTAATTTTGTTGCTAAAAATCAGCTAGCTGATTTTCAGCAAAAGATTTTTCTGACATTAGCAATTTTTTTGCAAAATTTTTTGCTGACTTTACTAACTTTTTTCTTTCAGTGTAGTTTTCAAATCAGACTACACTAGTTTCTGCCTTTTATGGACAGGCCTTATGGACAGGCGTCAGTAGTGAATTTCAATTTAAATTGTATTATTATTTGTGTCTTAAAATTAATTATCAGATTGTCTCTATATGATAAATTTTTCAAAAAACTGCGGCTTTAACAATCAAACCTGCGCTTCTTCTTACATTACAAACGTAACAATACCAAGACATGACAGTTTGGCGATCACACCTACGTATGGCCCGAATGCAATGCAGCTAAATTGCAGTTTTTTTTTTTTTCCTATTAGGTTTTCTGATATTGGATATTATACTCAGAAGTGACCAACACTAACAAACACAAATATTCTATGTTTAGATTTTTGTTTTATTTTTCTAATCTCCTCCGTCTCTATTTTACAACGATGTCAGATTGACGTATGGCTTTTACGTTCAGTGCTGACAACTTTGTGTTTCATTTTTCTCTATATTACTGTTGTTGCTTCAACTTAATTTTATTAAGGTGCGATTACTGAATGTCCAGTTAAAATTTAACAAACAGTTAAATTGAAAATTTGTATGTGCAACAACAACAAATATTTGATTTAAAGTCCCAGATAGTAGTAAAACAAGTTTTTTGTCGTTATGAGGGTGTTTTAAAATTTCTGAAAATCGTAATGCGATCTACTCAACCAGACCTAAAACACCCACTAGGTCGCTTTTCAATTATATTCAAAATTACACATTTTGTAGCACCGTGTTATTGTGTAAATATTTAGCTTAACATTAATTCCTTGAAAGTAAAGTAGACATTGCTCAAAGATGATTAATCTAATTTTCCTGAGAAACTTTATCTTAAGAAACATTGTCTCAAAAAAAATAACTTAAAGTATTAAACTATTGATTTCATTTTGCTGATATTGATTTTTTTTATATATTTCGCACACGCTTACTCAACCTAGTCATGAAAATGTTGAACTCATAAAATTTGCCAAGTTTTATGTACATTAGACAGACATTTAAAGGTTTCTACTGCACAATTTATAATATTTTTTGCTGTTGATGCATTATGAAGCCAGGCTATGAGTATCTTTTCATTTCAATTTTGTTGTTCTACACACACAAATATTATGTACAAAAAAAAAAAGAATAAGTTTGAATATACACTGAAAAAATCTATTCAACATTTTACGAAAAAAAGTTGAGTTGTTATTTTTTTCCTAAAATATACGAAAATCCATTTTAAACACACTTTGACTAATTTAACTAAACTAACGAATTTTGTTTTTTGTATTATTATTTCGTAAATTGAAGGGCTTACTGTAAAAACTTGATAAGCCACATTTTATGTTTAGTTTGTTTGCTTCATTTAGAAGTTAAAACAATGCAAAAATATGACTTTTGCGGGACGTTTATACTAGTGGTACTTGTAATAAGTGTTTACGGAAGACTTCTATAATATATTGATCAATGGACGCATAGAAATCAGCAAAAAATCATAAAGCAATAAATGTAGCTAATCAAGTTTTTACAATAACCTCTTCAATTAATCAATATTTTCAATTCTTTCAAAATTAAAGAAAAATTTACAATAAAATAAAAATAACAAGTAGTTTTTACACTCATAATAGCACCTCAATAATAACCCTTTGACTACCCTCGTACATTACAGTATACACATTTTTAAAAAAAATATATAAAATATGATAATACAACTTTATATTTCTGTTTAAATATATTCGTTATAATATTGAACTGCTCACCAGCGCTATAAGTATCGATATTTGTTAACTAAGCCAGATTTTTTGTTTACGGCATTTATCTCCGAAAAATCTCATAAACTAACAAATCTAGATTCTCGAAATTTAGCACGTAGCTTCATCTAATGAAAATAACAAAACCAACCAAATCACTTTAGATTATTCGAATGTTTTAGTGGTCAAAATGGGCTGAAAAGTTAGAGAAAATCGATTTTCAGCCCCATTTTTTCATAGGGTAGGAGCGAGAGAGGGCGAATGTGTACCTGTTTCTTTCTAATTTAAAGGCCCCAGAAAAAGAATCAGAAGTCAAAATAATAATAGAAATAGATCCACAAACAAAAAGCTGGTAGTGAAAGGGTTCAAAAAAATTGTTGTCAAAACTACAAAAACTTTCGAAAAATTTACAAGTTTTCGTTTATTTTCAGGGATGGCAAGCAATACCGCTAAAATACCGTTATCCATTGAAAACCCTTTCAACTGACTATCGTTGTCCCTAAAATACCGTTACCGAAATAATTGAAATACCGTTATACGTAAAATACCGTTACCGATATATCCAAAATATCAATTTTCCTAAAATACCGTTGCCGAAATAACTAAAATACTTTTATCGCTAAAATACCCATACCGAAATAATTAGAATAGCGTTATCCTTAAAATGCCGTTACCGAATTAATTTGACCAGATCGAAAAAACAAAAATCTCTGTATATAGATATATTTTCTCAAAATTTGATCGTAAAATTGCTAGTCATTGGAAATCGGTCATAATGGGGCTAAAAATATCGCTAAAAAATATGCTTTGACATTACATAATTAACTAAAATACCTGTTATAACTAAATAACTAAGAAACCATTATCCCTAAAATAACGTTACCGAAATTACTAAAATGCCGTTACCGCAATAAGGAACATACAGTTTACGCTAAAAACCTGTTACCAGTATATTCATCTTGTTTAAAATTTTGGACTTTATTGTAATAAAACGCAATAAATCACATTTGTAAACCAGGGACCGAATAACGGCATCTGTGGTCGTATTTTTTCGACCGAAATTAATTTTTTATTTCTGAAAATGAAACTTTAAAACGAATTTTTTTTGATCCCGAATGCTGCAGTTCATGATTGGAAATAAATGTAAAACGGCGTGTTTTTATAATTACACTGAAAAAAGACGTTTGTTTAAAATTTTGTTAAAAAATTTGTTAAGCATTTTTACCAACAATTTAATTTTTAACTACTATACGTTGGTACAAAAATTGTGCTGATAAACACAATTATAATATAGAAAATAAGTAAAAACGCTAGATGAAAAAGAAAAGATACAAACAAACACAAAATCCAAGCGAGATTGATTTCGTTCATTTACTTTTTTCTTTTGTACAATATACTACACATCAAACAAAGACACATCAAGCATTTGCACATACAAATTGTAAATATTAAAAATATTCAAAAATGTTTCGGACTTTCTATATTTTCATATATTCAGTTAGAATATTGTTCAACCTCAAGTCCAAAAATCTAATATGATATTGTCATATTCCATTTTATTTGTTGCTTTTCAGAAAGTTTGATTATTTTCATGATAGAGAATACAATTGTTTTATTGGCATCACCCAAATCTGCAATAAAAAATGATAATTGGCTTAACTGAAACCGAGATAACATACAACAAACGAAATAAATTCTATGGGAATATTTTTGTCTGCCTTAGTGTATAAACTGACTGATCTGGTAACCCTAATTATCAAATCAAACTATTTGAACATCAACAATCAGTACATGTATGTGTGCTTGTTGTATTACAATTTGTAAAAACAACATATATACCAACAAAAAGTGTTTGTTGAGAAGAGCAGTGGTATGCTAATTGTTCAAAATGTTTTAATTATATAGAAATTCCAAAAAAAACATTTTTTAAAAAATTTTTGAACAATTGCCATAACACGGCTCTTCTCTTACACAAAAAATAACTCAATAATTAAAAAAATTAAAAAAGTACAAAATTTTATAGACATGAGGCAAAACGAATATTTTAATAATAATAACACTTTTTTCTCTGTTTGAATGCTAATACTTGCCAAAAATTGTTATTCATCAAAATCATCTCATTGCAGAAGCCGTTTTCGATTTTTTTGTCGGGACTTTTTCTGGCTTCGGTCAACAATGATTCATATTTTTTCACATTCCCTCTTGAAACCGCGCCTGCTTTCGCCACCCATATATTGTTTAAATTTTCAAAGTCTATTAGCGACCCCTAATTTTTTTTTGAAAATTTTGCAAAAATTGAGAATTTTGTTTTTCATGAATCTTAATCCAACCCCAGTAAAAATTGTGTACTAAGTTTTTTTTTTTCAATCTACTAAGCTCCAGCAAATTTTTTTTGTTAATTTCAACAGACAATTTTAATTTGTATTGAACTAAGTGTCAGCAAAACATTTTGCTGAATTTACTAATTTTTTGTTAAACATCTGCTCAGTGATGTTTAGCAAAACACTTTTGCAGATATTAAAATTTTTCTGCAAGGATTCTCCCAGCAAAATTTTGCTGACTCAACTAAAGTTTTTGCTAACTTTACAAACTTTTTTGAAGTGTAATAGTGTTTAATATCCTCATTAAAAAAACCGGTTTTCTAATTTGTATTTACTTTAGAAATTAAAAACTCGACCTTTATATAAATAATATAAAAATAATTCGTAAAATAAAGAAAATTTTTCGTAATTTCGTGTATTTTACAAAATATGTTCGTGGTGCAAAACAGCAACAAAATTCTTTCGTAGTTAGAATACAAAAAGGAAGTTGTAAAATACGCAACAAAATTTCATAGATTTCATATATTTTATGAAAGATATTCGTGGTGCAGAATAACGAAATATTTCGTACTACATACGAGAGGTTTCGTATATATTATTAGTGCATTTTTCAGTGTGTATACGATGATGGTTGGTTGTATTTGTACATATTGTTGAGCTCAATCACGAAAAAAGTAAATCGTGCCACAATGTTGTTGTATTTTGTAGTACATATGTATGTATGTATGTAAGAAAGAACGTACATGCAACAAAGTCCACATAAACGATAAAAATACGAGAAGACACAATATTACACACTATAAGCTAAAAGGATACCACATCCATCCATGGATAGATAGCTGTAGTAGATGGCTGGATGTATAAGTTGGCTAAAAATGGATTGGATGAATTGTATAAAATGTTAGGCAGTCTACTTCTATAGTAGTACATGTTTTGGTATGAATGTATAATAGGAACCTACAATAGTTTTTTTTTTTGTTTTTTCTCTTGTTGCTACGTATAGAATATGTAGCTTGCGAAATAATCAAAAAAAAAAAACTCTATATTCAGGACAACACAGAGAGTAGAGTAAAAATTACTTGGCATTTAGCCAACAAAATTTATATACACTAAAAATCCATCCATAAGATTAAAAGAATTTTGAAGACAACCTTTCCATGATAAATAGCAAAATAACAGCAACATCAACAAAAACTACATCAACAATATTAAAAAATATAACTAAAAATTTAACAGTAAAAAATAGCAAAAAAAAAAAAAAAA
>CM037853.1:22825916-22903584 GCA_021234595.1 Delia radicum | reverse complement strand
TATGTTTTTTTCGACCTTTAATTGTGCAATGAATAGCTTTTCTAAAACTTCGGGTTCTGATGAGATCTTTAGCCAGATCGAAAATACTAGTATCAACCTAGCTAAATGTTTGATTTGCATTATTTTTGTAAATATACGGAGGTTGAAAAGCTCGTTATAAAATTGAAAATAACATAAAGATAATCTCGATGTATATAAAAACAAAAAACTAATATAACTGTAGAAAATGAAAATGATTCAATTGTCGAGGCCATAACTCTATATTTCTTTACCTTGGATTTTCCTAACACATAATCTATAGAGTTTTTTTGTTGTTAAATTTATTATTGTGAGAACCCTTTCAGGAATGGTGTTGATAGATTCTATTTCGGGAATTACTAGGTTCCCCATCATCAGAACACGTTTTGGAAAGAAGTGACATTCCCATGCCAAATATCAAACATTCATATAAACTGGTGTACTCACTACATGAAACTAATATATGAAGCTCGAAGGATGAAGAATTATCACCATTGATTAAAAAATAATTGAAAATGTGTGGTGGTTTATGTGCAAGGTCACCGTTGATGGATACTTAATACACGTTTTTTGTGTTTTTCTCGGGGTTTTTTTTACTGTCCCCCTGTTTTTGTTTATAAACGAAACAAAAAATAAAAAGAAGGAAAACTTAATTTTAGTAAGGCGTAAACTTAATTTTTGTTCATACTTTTTTTTTGAATGCATGCTTTGTTAACAAAAATACTCGTATTGTATTTCCTAGCACAATATTAGTTGTAACGTTTGGTCATTTATAACACGGTGGGTTTTACAAAAATAGCAGTAGTTTGCCGGTACTATAGTTTTTTTTTTGCAACGGTTGGCAATTTCTACTTGGGGTATGTTTAACCTCTAAACTTTAATTAATTTTAGACTAGTTAGCAGGCCGTTAGATTTAAAACCTGTAAGTTTAGTTAGTTGCTAAGTTTTGGTCATCACTTAAAATTTAAATAAATATTCTTCTCTAATAATAGTCTTTAAATCTGTTCATCCTTTTAAAAGGAAATTAATAAACTATACGCTCTGTTATTTTGACAATTTCTGTTTTCCTCTAAAAATTAATAAAATAAATAATATTGGTGTAAAATCCATTCATCATCACAAAAACTATAAAACCAAAAAAGCAAAAAAATCAAACCATCTCCGTGTTGCTTGCACTGCTGCATTGACTGTCATATAGCGGAAGTCAGTTAATTTTGCAATGCCACCCAAAAATAATAAAAAATTTATAAAAAATAAATAAAAGATACAAAACAAAATCGTAAAGGAAAATAAAAAATTACCGCAGAACTAGAGAAAGGAAAGACTAAATAAAAAATATTAAAAAAAAAAAAAAAAAATTGGTAACAACACCAGCAGCAACACAACACTACCAACTACAGCTACAACAAATAGATAAGAAAATTCAACTCAAGCGAATCAACGAATAAATGAATGAATGCACTGTAACTGCAATGAATTTATTGTCGACAAAACGACAGCAACAACAAAAAACCCCAAAAAATACCAAAAAGGATTTGAACACTATTGTTAAAAAGTATCAGACAAGGAACGTCTGCTTTAAAAAATATGTAGGTGTTTGGATTATAATCCAATTTATTTATTTTAATTTAATTCAGTCATTTGTAGAACATATTTAATTTTTTCTAACCTTGTAGATTCATTTAAAAAACAAACCACATCAAATGACTGTTTTATGATTTACATTAACTTTTACAGTTGTTTTTTGTTATTAAAAATAAAAAATGTAATGTTTGTTTATTTTTTACTACAATTGTTAGTAATTTTGAACATTATACAAGTGAGTCTTTTCTTCAAGTGAAATTTCATTTGTTTTTTACCACAATTGCTGTGTTCTTTACCCACACAATATCCTAAGTGTGGAAATGAGTTCTGTTAAAATTTCATAGCAAAAATTTAGTTGCATATTCTTAACTAAGCGAATACATTCAGAAAAATAATTTGCATGCTATTAATGAATTTTTGCATTAAATCAATAAAATTGTACTGGCATTCGCCCATTGAAACTTTCATTAACCCAGTTTTTACCAAACATAGATCCGTGAGAATTTTTTAAAAACTTGGTAAGAAGTAATTGTGCTTTCCCGTAATCAGTTTCAGTGAATTTTATAGCCCAATCTAGAGGCTATTTCAAGCTGTACGCTGAGAGAAGTTCTTTCTTGGACGAGTTTTAATGAAATTTTTCTTCACAATGCGAATGAAAAATTTCTTAAAATTAAATGTTTACTTTTAAATTTTAAAAAAATTAAAACAAAAGTTTTGTTTAATAGAAATAAACATTGCAACGGTTTTTTGTTTAACAAAAAACAAATGATCTTGAACTTGAATAATCTTTGCTCACATCTTTATTTCTTAAAATTTTAAAAAAATCTGGATTGTTTTACGGAACTATTTATAATGAAACTTTTTCATTAGTTGTATGGGAATTTTTCATAAATAGTTACACACATTTTTCATAAAATGTTATGAAAAACTGCATTAATTTAATGAAAATTTCTATTGACGAGTTCCAGTGACAATTCATAGATCTAATATATAATGTCTCTCAGTGTATACAGAGATCATTACAGGTATATGGAGCTCAAGTTGCGGGGTTACGGGCCTGTTTGAAAAAAGTTAAGAAACTTTCGATGTATTTTCTCAAAACGAATCTTAAAATACCAGATTTTAGTTCCGATTACACTTTAACTTTGGAGAGCAAATCCGAAGACAACCACTTCTATACGCTTAATCTACATACGGATATGTTTACAACCGCTATTTAGGCTACACAACACGTACTTTCAAAATCAAGTTGAAAAAATATTTTATGGGCCAAACAAAGGAATCAGATTGGAACTGAATATACATATTAAGTTTGAAAATATGACACAACAAAATGGCTTTATAGAGGCAGTGAATTATTGCGAAATCTAAAGCTAAAAAGCATATAACATGCGAAAGTGAAGGTTCTGAATAGCGAGACGGCGCTTTTATTTATATATTTTATTTTTTAAAGATAAGCACACTCAAGAAATTCTTCCTATTTATTAATGTGTTGCTTTCTTTGGAAAGGGGATAGTGGAGAGATGAAAGGTGGCGAACGATGCAAGGCTTCAAAGCCTTCAGGGCTTCATAGTCCTGATTCATTATTTACTTCGGTGGGGTTTAAGTGCTATGGGAACAGCCGAAAGCGGGCTCTGCGATACATATGAGGGTAGAAAACTCATATATATTATTTTTCTAAATTGAGGTTGGTCGCACCGGGAAGCGAACCCGGGATCATCTGTGTAACTGTCCAACGCGCTAACCATTAAACCACAAACGCCCACATGCAACCCAAGCTCTGTAATACTGGATAAGATGAGACTTTATATCACTTTATGTGCAGTTGCCAAATTAATTTATAAAGCTCTTATTAAATTCAAATTTATGGATAAAAACATAAAAAAAATTATAAAAATTTATATAAAAAATATTATTAATTGAAAAACATAAACATAAAAAGTTTTTGAGAAAGTAAATAGTTTCACATAATTGGCCGGTATCTTTAAAACGAGTTAAGCTACAAAAAGCCACTGATACCTTCTTTTGAAGGTACTTAAATCTTGGTTTTCCTGGTTCACAAAAATAATTCACTTCTTGACGGTAAAATGCATTTTTCAAAATCCGCGATTCAAACAGCTGTATTTAAAAGAAACTAGTTTTCTAAAATTTTTTAAAAAATATATGACGAACTTTAAAATCATTATTTCGACACTTTGACGTAAAATATTTAAAAAAAACAATTCTGTTGTATATGTTAGCATGCTAAATCCAGTCGCGTTAATTACACAGGCCTACAATGATTTTGGTGCCGCTAAAAATAAAACAGATTTCAAGTACGTTCGGTACCCTGATAAAAAATTGATACTTACTTTTTTAATGCTACGTGTAGTTTTCGAGATTTCGCAAGGATATTAAAGTAATCAACGTATGTCTTCTTCACTGCATCTGTTATAGGTTTTCTAAACTTTTTTACTACATATTCACCACAAATATAACAAAATGTATTTGGATTATTTACACAACACCTTCTCGACGACGGCATATCGATATTATCATTTAATCAAAGAAATTAATTGACTATAATGACATTAAGTATAATAAAATACATTTTTAGGTTATGACCGATCGATACAAACCTGAACGTAGCTTCGCGATTTTGGCAGCTAACCATGACGTCTTGCGGACTAATTAACCAAATTATAACATAGAATTAGCGGCACCAAACAAACAATTTTTTTTTGTAGGCCTGTGTTATTTATCTTTAACGGGCGCAAAAACTATGGCGGTTTTAAATTTAAGCTAACTAAAAATTACTCTTTTGCTTGGCCTTAGTTAAAGCTACACCAATTTATAAGATATCATTGCTTATATCACATTTAAAAAATATGTATTACGCCAACAAAAAAATAAATAAATTACAATTTGGAAAACACGCTTTTTTGCGTTTTAATGACTTTAAGCTGGGTTTAGGGTTATTTCTTTGCAGGAAATCATATTTTTAAATTCGAAAAATTAAAATTTTTATAAAAGGATGCTTTTTGAGGTTATAAAAATTTTGTTAGCTAAATTTTGTTATTTTCGCCCTGAAGATTCATTCTAGATACATAAATATGTTCTCAGGACAAGTTTTTTATAAAAAAATTGCGAAAAAAATTAAGTTTCGCAAAATTTTTAAATAGTTCATAAAATGTTTGCGTTTAAAAAATTCACGCCAATTCCATTTAAATTTGTGAAGTCCGTATTATGTTATTGGTGCGCTGACATACCTATAACTTGGTATACCTAAAACTTTATAAAATTACACACACTGTTCACAAAATTCAATTCCATTACACGTCGGAAACTCTGAATGGGAAGAACTGCAAAAGTTTAAAATTCGGAAATCTTTTTGTTGTACTTAAAACGACCATACACATCTTTTCAACAAACAGCGATAAGGATTTTTTTTTTTTAGTGAAAAAATCTTTCAGGTCTAGTGACTCCATTCTGTATTGGTTTGGATCTGAAAGTTAGAACCTATGAGAAAAAAAAAAATAAATTAATGAAAAAACTCTTGCAAGTTTCATGTTATTTTTTGAAATTTTCGACTTTTAAATTGCAATCAATTCTTTAGGTGTAGACTTTTCAAACCTGAAACTTTGCATCTCATGTCTTTTAAGTATATTCTTCCAAACTCTGTTCAACGTTAATCTCTATTTCGAAAACATTCAGAAACAAGAGCCATATAAAGTCCGTATGTTATTAATTTTAACTTATTTTCTATAACGTCACCAAAGTCTTTTGTGGCAATCCTGCATGTTTCTGAGTTATTGACTTTTTTTGTTAAATTCCGTAAGAGCTCCACATAGGTATTTGGACACGGCACTGGGAAATAATTTATGATTAGCATATATTTGAAAAAAAAGTATAATAAAGATACAATAATACACACAGAGAATAAATTGGTTGGAATTCCATTGTAACCAACAAAATTTAATCATTCCCAGCAAAACCACACATTACCAAAGCATGGGAAAAGTAATATATCGACATAGGGCTGCCGCATTACATTACATACTTACTTCACTGATGAATTTTACAGGCGATGAGCCTAAAAGTAATGGGTGGACTCATTAGCTTGTAGGGGGCAAAGTAACTAGTTACTTTTATGGTTACATGGTGGGAAAACGTAATGTGTCTAAAAATAGATTTTTCATAAAAAAAATGTATAAAAATTTTTTTACAGATATTTTTTTTAATTAAGTGAATAACTTTTTTTTGAGTTTGAATTTTAACGTATTTTTTAGACAATTGCAATTACTACTATATTAATATGCAATTTATTTAATTTTAATTGTGAAAGGCGTGGTAGATAAGAATTAGTGTATTTTCTAAAAATCATAACTACATTGTAAATTTTTAATTTTCTGAATCAGACTGCGCAGTTTCTGGTATTGAACCTTCGTCAGTGACCCTGTTTTTTTTTTAATAATGTAATATTTGTTATGTTTTTTTTCGATTGCGTCTATATGAAATTTTCTGTGCAATCACTGACCGTGGTATAGATAAACTGATTTCTAATGCCCCATTCACTCGCACTACACGTTAGACAGAGCGCTTTAGCGCACTGATCTATCGTCAGGTCGAGTTTTGTTGTGATTAAAACTAGTTTTATTCAATACACGGTGTTTTTGTTCTTGCATACATAATCACAGAAGTACAACTCCAACAACACAACAGTTCTATTTTTAGAAACTTACCTCACTCGAATGTCCACTGTTTTCCCATATGTTGTAAGTGATGCCACATCTAAGATATATTCTTTGTATATTCAATAGATGGCGCTTACGTAGTTATTAAATTTTCTTTTTATTAAATAAATAACGTGCTCATGCTGGGATTCGAACCTGGGGTCTTTAGTATATAACAATTAGTTAGGCGAGAACTCTACCAACTGGGCTATCGATACATATAATATTTTATTGCTTAAAATGTAAATGAGTTGTTGTGCTTCGTGTTTTCGTTCGTGATATCAAAAATATACACCTTACCTTCATGCTTACAAAAAAGCACAAAGTAATGTGTCTATAAATAGATTTTCAAAAATATATATTAATAATTACTTTACGTTTATAATTCATGCATTATGTAATTGATGATCGGAAAGTCATTATTTTATGTTTTAAAGTAATGTAAACCTGTAATGAGGTATCATTACAAGTTAAAATAATGATACAGGTAAGGAGGATACAGGTAAGGAGTACACATTACAAGGTAATGCATTACTTTATCGCACCCATTACCAAAGTTTTGCTGGGTTATTCAATAACTCATCATCAGAATAATTAAACTTTATTGTAAACAGAAATTTATAAAATTAACCAAAACACAGTCACATCATTCAAACAATTGGTTTTCCTTATCAATATTCTACATTACCTTTATACCAACAACCAACCACTTTTCGGAGATTTTATCCATTGAATAAAATATCTGCAGTTGAAATCGAATATTAGTTTCGTATGCAAAAAAAAATCACTATCTATCGTTACCAGTTTTAAAATAATATAAAGTTTCTAATAGTTTTGGTAACTCTAATAAAATATTGAGATTAGCAACCATATTTCTGTTGTACATACAAATTTATTTTTAGCCAAATATTTTAATTTGAAACTAGAAAATATTCAAGATTGCAATTTGAAAAAACATATTTAAATTGGGTTTAGGCTAGGGGTAAAGTAAAGGGTCTGATTTGACAGATAATTAGTTTTATCCATCCGCTGAACGAATATGGTTGTGTATACGCTTGAACAACGCTGGGAAATATTGCGACATTACTTTGAAAATCATGGTAATGTTGCAGAATGTGTGAAGGAGTGGCCATTACAGTCAATGGCGATCGTTATCGGAGAAAATATTCAGTAGGTTTTTTTATAGCATTTTCAAAAAAAAAAAGTTATTTGGCGGACCCTTTACTTGCCTGACAAACGGAATATGGCCGGTTCGAGCCCAGTTTGAGGCATAACATTTTTTGGTTTGATAAAACAAATTTTGTTGAATGCATGTGAATCTATTTATAGAATATTATAGTCCAGAAATATAAAATATTCAATTGTTACAATAAAAATTCGATATTTGTAAATAAATGTAGGCTGTTATAATAGTATTAAAATTTAATAATAGTGATAGTACGTGGAACCACAAAAAATCGGTTTGCAACTACAAAACAGTTTTCTGTGTGTAAATAATCTATTACTCACTGTCTGTTCAGTTTCCATTTGTAGGCGAAATAATTCGCCGATCGATTAAATATTTGGCACACATAATCTGAAAACATTCTTTAAGTTAACTTGATAAGAAAAAATTCAGTGTCGTAGACAAAAGTAGTTATAAGTACAAATGTGTGTCGGGTTTTTTTACATATCACTTCCTGTATCAAAAATTTGGAATATTTCTATTAAAATTACAGACGCTTTATTTCCCGAGTATATTAATTTTGTAATCGCTTAATTACTAAAATTCGTTTTTATTTCTGGTCATAGTGTTTAATTCTATATTCCAAACTTAAATCCGTTGTTAAAACATGAAGCAAAAGTATGAAACAACTGCATATTTGCATCCATCCCTTTTAAAGGTTTACCCCAAACAAAGGATTTTTCCAGCGGAATACAACTAGGCTTCTTTTTTTGTATACTTTTTAATAAAAAATGAATTCGTTTTTTTTTTTTTTTTGTTGCTTTTGTTAAGCAATTTTTTAATTTTATTACTATGTTATTGTTTTGGGTGGTTGTTGCTGCTTTTTTTCCTTTTTGTCTTTGGTGAACACCTCCTGTCGGTTGTTGTTTAATTTAAAAATTGGTTGCCGCATTATTTATCGCACAATAAATATATATATATATATTTTTTAGTATTTTCGTGTTGATAATGATGGAAAACACTTTGCCTATAAATAAACACACAGTGGGGTCTAGATAAAGACAAATTATAAAAGTCTAATAAGGATTTTTTGCAGAGTCCCTTTAAAATTGGAGTGTCCATCATTTTGCAATTATCTAAAAAAAGAAATCCATTTAAGAGAATATAACTTCAATTTGGAATATTCCACCGAAAACCAATCAAGATAAATGAAACGGACAACTAAACTTACTGAAAATTAAGTGAATTTACCTATAAACTGATAACATATAAAATCAACCACTCGATTTCCTCCACCCCTTCTGATTTCAACCAAACTTAGTATAGGATATGTACATCATATAACTATAACCTCGTTAAAATGATAGCTAAACCTAGCGGATCTTGAAATATCGCGTTTCAAAATATGAAAAATATATTAATATTGCATATCTTTTTGACGGCTTAAGCTACAAGAGTCATTGATACCTCATTTCAAAGCTACTTAAATTGTGGTTTTACTAGAGCACACACATTATTCACTTTTCCACGGCAAAATGCATTGTTTTCCAAAACCGCGGTTCAACAAGCTGTATTTCAAAAAACTGTTTTTTTAAATTTTTAAAAAAAAAATATAAAAATGTTAAGTGTTCTTCGATCTTCTTTTATTTTATTCTCCACATTGGGTGACTTCTTCAGGGAATATTTGTAATATTTGTTCCCTGAAGAAGTCACCCAATGTGGAGACGAAATATTGGAAATAAATAATTAATAAATAAATGATCTTAAGCTCGTTTAAACTAAAAAGATTAAAAAAATATATGTTAAATATAAATTAATTTCCTATGCCGTGTCTAAATTCCTATATGGAGCTCACACGGTATAATGAGTTATGAATAAAAGTGTGCAGAAATTTTACTAAACAGTCGATAACTCAGCAACATGCAGGAATACCACATATGGATTTTAAAAGAATAATTTGTAATTAGCATATAATTTTTTTTGAACAATTTTAGAAAACCAGTTTTTTGAAATACAGCGGTTTCAACCACGGAATTTCATAAAAATGCATTTTACCGTCGAGAAGTGAATTATGTTTGTGAACCAGGAAAGCCACGATTTAAGTACCTTTAAATTGGAATGTCAATGACTCTAGTAGCTTAAACCGTTTAAAAGATAGGGGCAGTTATATGCAACTACTTTTGCAAAAATTTTATTTTTATGTTTTTCAAGAAATTATTTTTTTATGTTAAACTTTTTCTATTAAACTTAGTAGATTTTTTAGATTTTTATCCATAACTTTGAATACCGAAAGAGCTCCACAAATTAATTTGGCAACTGTATAGTGGAATACATTTTGGTTTATTTTATTTAAAGCACGACAAAAGTGGCTTTATAATAATGTATCAATGAATCCCGTAGTTCAAGCCGTTAAAAAGATATGAACGCTTATGTATGTACGTCTACTTTTGTTAAATTTTAGATTTTTTTTTCCATATTTTAAAACGCGATATTGCGACAACCGTTAGAGCTAACGACCTAAAACTTACTTGTACGATGACATATCTATACAACACTTTGCTTCCATACCAAATTTGGTTAAAATTAAAGAGGGTAGAGGTTGAAAATTTAACATTTTTTCATGGTATTATATAAAATGAGTCTATATCTCATTTAGTTTACGAGAAACACTGATATTGCAATTACAATTATAATTTTCTCTCTGCTAAGCTTAGTTTACGATATAAACGCGATATGAAAATCGTGCATAGAATGTCCATAATTGTTAAGTTTTTTATACTCTCCATCCTCAAAAAGAATTTTGGGATCCCATAAACAGGGTTGCCAGATATGGAGATTTCTCGACAAACGTGGTGATTTTAAACTCGTTTGGCGATTTAATTTTTAAAATGGCAACAGACGATTTTGATGGCGTTTTTGCACATAAAAAATCCTACCAAAAATCTGAAAATATATCAACAGAATATGATTTTTGCCATAAATTATTCTAAAACTTAATACATTTAACCCGTATATAATTTTTAGAGTGCTAAATGCTTTCATATTTTTTTAAAAATATTTTGTTAAGTTATTATTTTACCAGTTTTTTAGTAACGGTATTTTATAAGTAAGTAATTTTTCGATTATTTATAATTTTTTAGGAGTATAAAATTAAAATTGACTGTACATTTTGTTACTCTACTTTTATACTTAAATCAGGTTAATATTCATAAAAAATATTAGAAAATTTATTTCCTTTTAGTAAAAAATTTTAACTTTTAAGAAGTTATTAAACTAAAGGTTAAGAAATTTAAAATTGCATAAAAAAATAAAACCTAATACGCATCTTACTTAAATTTAGTTTAGAAATTTTAACTTCTAAAATTAAGTACACTCAAAAAAAAAAGTTTGTAAAGTCAGCAAAAAATTTTGTTGAGTCAGCAAAATGCTTGCAAAAAAATTGCTAATGTCGGCAAAATATTTTGCTGAAAATCAGCGAGTTGATTTTTAGCAACAAAATTAGTAGATTCAGCAAAAGTTTTTGCTAACACTTAGTGGATTATAAATAAAAAAGCCTTGCTAAATATTAATACATTTTTTGCTGAATTTTAGTAGAACTCAAAAATTGTAATTTAGTTAATTTAGCTGCTGAAAATCATAAAACATATTTTTGTGATTCTTTTAAAAATAATTTACAATAATTACGAGATATAAAAATTTTAATTTTCCCACATTGACGACATGAATTAATTTAATATCTGAAAATATATAGAAATCAATATATATAACGTAACAAAAGTTTTCTTTCAACTACTTACATCAATTTTTGTCTCAATGATGCTTTCTTTTAAAGGACGCAACTGCCGAAGATAATTATAGAAACGAACGAAAAAAATAAACAAAAACAAAAACAAACGAAAAAAAAACAACCCTTTTTTGCAATAAGAAAAAGGAACCATAACAATTTACCTTTGTCTTTCGCTTTACTGTGTCTACATGTCTGTATATGTTTGTTTACAATTTGACCACACTAGATTATTAATCTATAAACATTTAGTTTAGAAATACATATTAAATGTAAATATTGTATTTTGTCTTTTATTTAATTAATAGACAATTATTTTCACAAGCCGGTGACAACACAAAATTTAAGTTGTTTTAATCCACAATTTTGTTTTATGTATGAAATACAGATACAAAAAACCTCCATGGTTGATTTTTTTATATGTCTTATTAGAGTTGTACTTTTTAGTATCATTTTCATCTTCTCTATTACATCTTGACATGACGCGACATCTGCTTCACTCTGCGCATATCTTTCAATCTGGTTGTCGTCCACACTATTAATGTCCTTATTAGCACAATTTTTTTAGCAAAATAAATTAGTAAAACATTAGTATAATATTAGTAAAACATCAGTTCAAAACAGTTAAGTGCTGAATAAGTAGAAAAAAAATTTTAGCTTAAAACAGAAGTTTAGCAAAAAATTTGCTACCAAATAGTATACCTGATTTACAAGACGTTTTACTAACTTTTCTACTAACTTATTTTTTGAGTGTATAATAACTTCTTAAAAAGTTATTTTAAGACGATTCGAGTGTTTAAGCCAATTAAATTCTCATTTGGTTTATAGCTCATATTATATGAGTGTTTTAGTTTTGTCAAGTAAAAGTTAAGTAATAAATTTCTCATTCAAAAAGTTTGTATTAACGAAAATAATCTTATAATTATTGATTAATTGACTGGATAGGTGGCAAACCTAATCTCTTATATTTTTGAAGGTAAATGCCTTTTGAGAAGCAGATAAGCAAAAAATATTTTTTGTTGTTTGTTTTAAATATACCTACTAAATTTAATATGAATATAATTTATGAACTAACTTTTTTTATGAAAATATGAAATAATCATTAAAAAATTTATGAAAAGTTTTACAATACTAATAAATTTTCATTCAGTTAATGAAATTATGAAATAAATCAATGAATCCATTTTAATGAAATCGATTCATTAATACGGAATTTTTGCATGGTATCACTTTCTTCAATTGATTGCCGTTTAAAAACTATTTTGCATCTCTCACAGGAAACTGAGGAAAAAGAAATCCATAGATAGAACCCAATTTGTTCTTCCCCAAATAATTTACAGCTTTAAATCTGATCAAGAAAATACAGTCGAAGTTAATGATATTAGCGAAATTTGGCTATATATGTTAGCCTTTTTATTAACATTTGTGTCTGTATGTATTTTTTCAATAACAAATTATTTTCTGATATATTTTAGTTAAACACAAACTATTTTATAATTACCCACAAATTAAAAAAATTAAAATATAATACAAATTTACTCTAAATTATTCGTATTTTACAAATAAAATATGTTTGTGAAAAATTAAACTTGTATAAATTTGTACACAAAAATGTGTTAAATAATTTTTTAAACATTTTGTGCTCAATTTAAATCATTATGTATTAGGCCGGGTCGATTTGTATGGAGGCAAAAAAATCGCTCAACGTTCAAGGAAAATCGTATTCAAGGGATCAAAATAAGAAACTTTGCCGAAGGAACCATACCTCTAAAACGAATTCTGATGTCCCGACTTTTGACCCGTAGGGTGAAATTTTGAAAAATCCCACTTTGACCCATTTAGAGTGCCCCAATCAAATCCAACCCTATCGAATATATTTATACTCTATTTTTTCCGGAGAAGAAATAGAGACCCTAATCTTGGAAAGACTCCTCCTACTTTCTGAGATATCTCAATCCCGAGATTTGTACATTTTGCTAAAAAACACGGGTAAAAAGGCCCTCTTTTAACTTAAATTTTAACCCCTAGAATGATGATTTATGCATTAATCTGCTAGCGCGTCTCCCGCAGAAGAACTATCTCCCATAATCTTGGAGAGATTCCTCCTACTTTCTGAAATATCAAAGTGGGCTTTTTCAAAATTTGACCCTACGGGTCAAAAGTCGGGACATCAGAATTCGTTTTAGAGGTATGGTTCCTACGGCAAAGTTTCTTATTTTGATCCCTAGAATACGATTTTCTTTGAACGTTTATATATGGTTTTAAATGAAAAGTTACACATAATAACGATGTAAATTTCAAGTAATTTTTAAGAGTGTACACCATTGAAATCAGTGTATCTGAAATATATAGAATTGGTGATCATAAACTTATTAAGTTCTAAAATTATGATTTTGTCCTCCCATGTAATCCAGACTCCACTGTAATTTAAATTCTTTTACTCGCATGTTGTTATATATTACCCTGAAAATAACTGCACTTTTGTTAGTTGCTATTGTTATTATATATTTCTTTTCTTTTTTCAAAGCAATTTAATATTGAATGTTAAAAGAATTTATATAAAATTTATAGGAACATGTTTAAAATTTTTACTTAAACGGGCTCTTTTTTGTTGACGTATAAAAAAAAGTACCCAGTCTGAAACGGCCAGTGGTGCAAAAAAATCAAGTTCTTTTATACCACTGGCTATCCGAGAATTCCTAAATATACTACTGGCAAAACACTTGTTTTAAACGCTTTACCAGCGTTTTGCCAGTATTTGTTTTACAACAATTTCAGTGGTCTACAGAAAAAGTCATTGGCAAAGAATTGCCTCAGGCCAGTCTGCCAATATTGGGAAAAAGTGCTTTCCCTGTGCTATCAAGTCAAAAAGTTATCAACGGCTCAAAAGTCTAACCACTGGTAAAACATCTGTTTTATAAAAATGATAATGCTTTGTTTTAAAAAGTTTGTAGTCGGAAGGTTCCGTGTTCGAGCCCTGTTTCAGTTAAAGATTTCTTTGCGGTTTTTTTTATACTTTGAGAATTTTGTATGTATTGTTGATCTTTAAAAATTGCCTTTCATTTTAGAATTGTCAGGTTTGAGATTATAATTAATTAATTATACTTTTTAATATTTTTTTATATAAAATACATTTTTTTGGTTTCTGGAAAAGCTCTTTTAAGAACAAACTTTTTTTCGATTTCCAACGTTGGCAAGTTGTTGCCATAAAACCTTATGCCAGTGTTGACATATTTTGTTACCCAGCATTGTTGTTACCCAGCAGTTATTATTTACTTACGTTTTAAGCTATGAAGTACGATATGTTCGTTAGCTCAGTGGTTTGAGCTAACGGCTGCCAATTTGGGGTCAGGGTTCGGATACCGGCGGGACCAAAAAATTATACATGAATTGTTTTTTTTTTTAATTTATTTTCGAAAATCTATTTTTAGACCACCTATTTCATAGTTTTACCAACATTTTTTTTTTTTTTTTTTTTTTATTTTAACTAATACTCAGGGGATGCCCCCTACTCATGCAGTGCATTGTATTGATCAGGAAAATCGGGTATGGGAGGGAGGAAAGAGGGAGTAGTGTTTGTGGATATTTGATTTAAATTTTTCTAAATTGTAAGTAACAGGGAAGACTTCTGCGGGAAGTTTGTTCCACATACGAATCGTTCGACTAAAAAACGAATTTTCTCTGTAATGCGTTGTGCGAAACACAGGACAATCAACTACAAACGGATGTGCTCTACTAGATAAGCGAGTATTACGAATAAAAACTCGGGCTCGTGAATAAGTTCACTTATCTCAGATGAGCATCTCCCATGGTAATATCGATAGAAAAGTGTCACACAACCCACATTCCGACGATGCTCCAATGAATCAATAGAAGCTTCAGAATAGATCAGAAGCTTCAGAATAGACAGTGGAGCCCCTGCCTATATATGAGAGTTGTATTCCATTTTTCGCCGGATATAACTGGTATAAATAGTAAGGAGATCGGATGGAGTGAAGTAAGTCTTGCAACCGTTTTAGAAAACCGAGACACTTGAATGCCTCTTTCGACACTTGAAATACGTGCTTATTCCAACGGACATCACCCTGTATTCTCATGCCCAGAACATCAAGAGTATCCGATTCCTCAATACCTATACCATCCATAGTTACAGGTGACAATGTTAATTCCACAGCCCGTCTGTGGGTTAACATACAACATTGGGTCTTGCGTGCATTAAAATCGACCTTATTCGCGCGACCCCACTCGGAGATTGTAGAAAGGTCTTGATTGAGTGTGTCATTCATGTTCTGCCGCATGCACTCTATCTCCAAAGAGCTTGGCCTGTGATCGAATGAAAATGAATGACAAATGTTGCTGTCATCTGCAAAAGAGTAGATAGGATTGAAGGTCTGACCAAGAAGGTCATTAATAAAAATAAGAAAAAGGGTAGGAGAAAGAACAGAACCTTGCGGTACCCCTGAATTTAGCTGAAACTCGTTTGATGAGACCCCATCTAAAACAACACGTATAGTGCGGTCTCTGAGAAAACTCGTTATAAATCGAGAGAAGACACTACCGACACCAAAAGCAACTAGCTTAGTCACGAGTGCCCCGTGCCACACACGATCGAACGCCTTAGAAATATCTAGAGCAACCACTTTACTCTCACCAAAGCGGTGGATTGACCGGTTCCAACGTTCCGATAGAAACGCCAACAGGTCTCCCGTAGATCGACCACTACGGAAGCCATACTGTCGATCATTTAAAAGTGAATTGGTCTATAAATATTTCACAAGATGGTGGTTAACCATGGTCTCCATCACTTTGGAGAGCGCAGACCAAATTGCGATTGGGCGGTAATTTTCAGGGTTGTTAGCCGCACCATTTTTAGGGATAGGCAAAAAGTTCAGCGAAAAGGTTAGCCTTATCAACCGGGTCAGTGAATGATTGACCGTCCTTTAAAAGAGTTGGAATAGAAGAACTAGCATTATCCCTTACTCTTTTAACAAACGACCAAAAGGTCTTACTGCCCCGAGGAGCAGAAAGAACTTTGGCACGTAGACGCCGTTCGTATAAAACCTTTTCGCATCTAAGTATCTTGGCACATTCGGTTGTCGCCTTTTGCGGTGCAGATCAGTAATGGCGTTCTTATTCGAACGCCAATTACTGAACGCTGCCTATCTGGATCTGACTGCATTTTTGCACGTCTGGTTAAACCAACACTTGTGTTTTGATTTAGCCGAAATATGCTTCGTTGGAATAAAAAGTTTCATTCCTAGCATAATAATATTGACTACCATTTCTGCAGCGGCATCGACGTTGTCGTCGAGAAAACAGATTTCCCAGTTAAAATGCCGAAAGAAATCGTTGAGCTCGGCCCAACGAGCTTTTTCATAGAGGAAAATAGAGCGTTTTGGCGCTAAGTTGTACCACTTGCTAAAGTGCCTTGCCAGCGGTGGTCCGTTTGTGTTTTTCTGCCTGGGTATGTATATTTTCAAGCACTTAAATACTTTTGTTCTAACTGTTGCTGTTTTATTTTTCTATACGTCATTTTGAATTAGTAGACGTTTTGTAGGTAAAAAAACATTACAAATAAACTTTTTGCATAATTTAATATATTTTTTTTCTTGCAACTAAAGTACTTTAGCAATTACTAAATATACACACACATACACATAAATACTATAGGCAGGTTTATAAAAACATAAAAAAAAACTTAATTTCCTTGAACGTAAATTGCTATAATTCTGGTGTAAAACTATTATATACTTACATATAAATCAAAATGCCTTTGCCACCATGTATTTATACCGCGAAATCTAAAGAATCATGAAGGAGTACAACCAAGGGACTAAAAGTTGTTTAAAGTTGTTTAAATTTACGTTTTTGCTGAAGAAAGTTTAAGTTTAATAGTTTATTTTAAAATAAATTTCAATATTTTATTTAGTTTAAAAAAAAAATTTATTTCGTTATACAAAGACGATAAAATTATAACTCAAAGCAATATATCATTCGTTGTCTTATATTTAATTTGAGCTATTTACAATTCCGACGAAATTGAGTTTTGGATGAAATACGAGGGAGGATCAATAAGTCCGTAACTTTTTGAATGAAACACAGTTTTTTTTTGCAAAAAAAAATATTTATTTTTTAACATACTCTCCTTTTAGCTCAATATGTACACTTAGTCCAACGTTTCTCCAATTTATGTGTCCCTACCAAAAAATAGTATTTCTCGAGGTCCATAACATAGGCATTTCGTGGCCATATGGGGTCGTTTTATTTTAATCCTCGTTAAATCGGTTCAATAAGTTGGCATAATATTCGCCGTTTATTGTTTTTCCCTTTTGAAGGTAATCGATGTGGATTATCCCGCGTGCATCCCAAAAAACTGTTGCCATCAAATTAGTGGCCACGATTACGTTTATGGTCAATTGAGAGCAAACGCGTCACCCATCTTGCAGAAAGCTTTCTTAAACCCAACTTATCATTTAGAATCGAAACCACACTGCCATATGAAATGCCTCTTCAATCGGCCAACACCATATCGTAGATTTTTTCGACATTTTCAGGTGTATTGACCTCAATTGGCCGTCCATAACGTTCAGCGTCATTTGTACTTGTGCGACCACAACGAAAGTCAGTAAACCACTTTTTTACCATTGACATCGATGAAGCAGAGTCCCCATAGTATTTATCAAGTTTTTTCTTGGTTTGATTTACGGGTTTTTTTTGACAAAAATAATGTTTAATGAGCACTGGAAATTCACTTTTTTCCATTTTTAAAAAAATCCACGAGGTTGTGTGTTTTCAACAGCTGTTACACGCAAAGTAAATTACGGAACTTGCTCAAAATTTGATAGTAGTCTATTAACAGGTGGTACTTGATGGGAGCAGTGTTGCATTTCATATAACTACGAGGGATGTTCGAACTTATTGATCCGCCCTTCTATAAAATATAAGGAGCATTTAATTAATATCACAAAGTAGAAATGGTAATGACATGTCATTACCAGTAATACACATAATGCATTACCAATAAGTACTTATTTTTATCATTATTTTAAAACCAAAGTAATGGTCTAAATATTTTTTTAAATCTGTTTTTAAACTCATTATAGAACTAAAGAGAGACACAAATATATTCGTTTTCACATTGTCACTTTAGTACATCCCTACGGGAAATGAAGGTCGATTGATCCGAAGTGAAAAATCTGTGATAGGTTAAAAGGAGACACGTCGCAAAACTGGTATAAGCGAAGATTTCTGTGTATAAAAGAGTGACATTTTCAGCAAAATATTCAACCACGTGATTATTTAAATGGTGGCAAATCTTTGGCTGATTTATTCTAGATGTATCATTTAACTGGAGAAAAACTAAAGTAACAATAAAGCAGATCAAATACCTAATTACAATCTCTAAGTATGGTCGTGCGAATAGGGTCGATTTTAATGCTCGTAGTACCCAATGTTGTTCGTTGACACGTAGGGATATGGAATCACCAATGTCGTCTGTGTATATGTGTGGTATCAATATTGAGGAATCTGAATCTATTGATGTTGTGGACATGAGAATCCAATGATGTCCGTTGCAAAAATCAAGTTATACAAGTGTCGAAGGAAGCATTCAAGTGTCTTGGCTTCCTTAACCGGTGCAATAGTTACTTCACTTCCTCTGATCTCGTTATTATTAATATCACTTTCCTACCGAAGATGGAATACAACTTCCCTATATGGGCAAGGGCTCCAAAGTCTATTTTGGAGATTCTGGACAGTGTACAAAGAAGGGCGTTGGCGCTCATTACGTTCTAGAAAATGGCAGTAGGGTATACAGCTCTATTAATTCGTTGAAGCATCGTCGAAATGTGGGTTGTGTGTCATTGTTCTATCGATACTACCATGATAAGTGCTATGCTGAGATAAGTGAACTTATCCCTACACGCTTGTCAAGTAGATCTCATTCGTTTGTGGTCAATATACCAGTGGATCGCACAACGCATTACAGAGAAAATTCTTTCATTAGTCGAACCACCCCACCCGTATGTGGAATAAACTTCCCGCAGACGTCTTTCGTGGCACTTTAGAGAAATTTAAGCCAAATGTCCACGGAATCTACACCCTATTTCCTCCTCCCATAACACATTTTTCTGATATCAACAAAATGCACTGCATTAGTAGGGGAACCCCCTGAGTGTTGGTCTACAGTTGAAAAACTAAAAAATAGTAAAGCGGTTGACTGACAAACTGGAGACCCGGGTTCGAATACCGTGCACTGATAATAATTCATGTATACAAATACCAATAAATGTCAAAATATTTGTTCATTTTACGAAAGTTTTTGTTGTTTTGACATTATTTTCGTATTTTTAGCATGGATTATTAGGAGTGTGTGGGCACATTTTGTTAAAAAAAAAAATTCAATAAAAGTATTTTTATATTAAATATTGTTTTGTTTTTTTTGTAATATATTTGTAGACTCATTATTTCTGTCCATACTCGTAAGCATATAGGTAACCACATATTTATCTTTATTTTTTTTGTTAGGTATTTAGTAATAATATGTCATTATTTTGCGTGACATCCCCATACAAAAGTATTGAGATTTGTAATGACAAACCAAATATGCACTTATATAACCACTTATATGGTAATGCTTTTCTACACTGGGATTATTGAATGTCGTTTGATTAATAGGGTTTCCACTCTCTTGCAAAGTTGTTTTTTTTCCTAGATAGCTGATATTGAATATAATTCAACGATATTCGTTTGTTGAACGATTAACTGCATTTTTTATTACTACTTTTAAGATTAACTAATAACTAGAGATAAACTATTTACACTAATTAAATTATGACTATTATATTTTACACTAGTTTACAAAATAATTAAAATTGTCTGTGAATATTTTATTAAATTTCGAAATAAGGATGTATTACAATGGATAAATGCTGAAGTTATGATCAATTATGTAAAAAACAGTTGTACAAAATTACACTCAGAAAACTTTTGCATTAAAAATTTCAGTTTTGTTGATTTAAGGTGCAAAAGCATTTTTTTCCGAGAAAAAAAAAAAAACTAGCAACATTAATTACAATATCATCCATTTAAGACATAATTAAAAAATAATTAATTAATTTAAAATATATATATATATATATATAAGTTTTTTAATTATTAAAACAAGTTTTTCAATCAAATTGTAATATTTGTTACCTGAAGAGGTCACCCAATGTGGAGACGAAATATTGGAAATAAACTAATTTTCTGCAATTATCCTCTCAGAAAAAAGGTTGCTGACTTTTCTTTAGTGTGGCCTTTAAATATAAATTACAAAAGCACCAAGTTAATGCTTTTTTATATGTTGAGTAAATTTTTGGCGTTTTGTGTCATTGAAAAGCACCATAAAAAGTTGGCATCGCTGTTTACATATTTTGTAAGAGTGCGAAGAACATATTGCATGAAGATGAGAAGCAAGGTTACCATTGTAGCTACTTTCCGGATGTATCTAGCGATTTTTTCATCTACAATCATATTTTGCTAAAGTTATTAGTTATCTCATTTTACCTCAAGAACAAATTTCATTCGTATATGACCTTATTTTTCGAACAAAAATTTAGTAACTTGTGATTCTCAATTGTTTTTGCTCTTGTAGATGGCGTTTTTTCACATTTTTTTTTATTTATTTTTCATAAAGTAGGCAATTTCTCGGAAACTAAGTGAGATAGAACAAAACGGACCAAAAATCTACCTATATTACCGGTAATATAAAGGGTCCGCCATCTAATGTTTTTTTTTTTCAACTAGTGCTTATTTCGTGAATGGTAACACTTAGCTTATGTCTGATTTGACAGATAATTAGTTTTACCCTTCCGCTGAACGAATATGGTTGTGTATACGCTTGAACAACGCTGGGAAATATTGCGACATTACTTTGAAAATCATGGTAATGTTGCAGAATGTGTGCGAAAATTGCGTACGGATTTTGGAAGAAGAGAAGCACCTTCAGCTCCGTATGTTCGTTATCTTGTGAAATTTTTGTTCACAAAAATCGAAGAGGAGGATATTGGCAACATTTGGTTTCAACAGGACGGCGCTACGTGCCACACAGCCGAAGCTACACTCGATGTTTTGCGCCCTGTTTTTGAAGATCGTATTATCAGCCGCAGAGCTGATGTCGTTTGGCCACCTCGGAGCTGCGATTTGACACCGTTGGAGTATTATTTGTGGGGTGCCGTCAAAGATAAGTGTTACGCCAACAAGCCAGAGACAATTGGCGCTTTAAAGGACAATATTCGTGAAGCCATTGGTGAAATACAGCTGCACACAATCGATAATGTGCTTAAAAATTAGACCGATCGTGTAGGCTACTGCATGGCCAGCCGAGGCAGCAATTTGAGTGAAATTATTTCCCATTATTAACCGGAAGGATTGTACATTCAAATAAAAAAAGAAATTTGAGAAAATATTCAGTAGTTTTTTTTTATAACATTTTAAAAAAAAAAGTTATTTGGCGGACCCTTTATATGGGCCTGCCTCTGGTTAGATCCGGAGAGACATTTATAGCACCTATTTTCTGTTAATTCAGCTTAAAAATTCAGTTGATTTAGCTAAATTCTTAGTAAATTTAACTTTTATATAAAATTGTCCACTCAAATTTAGCTCTTCTTAAATCCCCTACATTTAGCAGACTGTGATTCTCAACTTCATTGCAAATTCTGTTGTCGCAAATTCAAGTAATATTTTCTGTTTCCGTAGACATATTTCAACGTAGTTGATAGAAATTTAAGAGCAATATAATTTAACCCAGTAAAATCCAAATAACAGGCTGCAGAACAATTTACACTGTATTATAACATTTTTCAATTTCAGTTCTACAATCGATTCTTTTTATATGGAGTTTTCCCTCTTTGCAATATGTTCTTCACCTGCAAACAATAACAGGTTGAATTTGGAACTGGTTCTCGGACAGTAAAACCTTTCAATTTGACTCCAAGGAACCTGTTTTGGAATCGCTTCCATGTGACCGGTGGTAAAAGAAGCTGTTCTAAGAAGCTGTACAGGTTCAGATGTAATCTGTTCTAAAAACTTTTGATGGGAAAATCTAGTTTTTGGACTAAAAATGCTCGATTTTTTATTAAATTTTTATTTTGAGATCTAGACATTTTTTGTGTCGTATAGTTTTCAACATGTAACCGAAGAACACATGGAGTATATACACAAGGAGTATATACATTATTTTTAAAAAGCCGGACTTTGATTGTGTTTTTTTATTGAAAATATAACGATTTCACTTAATTATTTTAAATATTCTGCATCGGGAAAATCTGATAAAATATAATTATTTTTTTACATTTTGTGTTGGATTCTTTGTATCAAACATTGTTGATGGACATGTGTATATAAAAAAAAATTATCTTTTATTGTAAATCCTTTTGATGTTCAGAATTTCCATTTAGAATTCTGAAAAAAAAAATTCTTAAAGTTAGGATTTTTCATTTGAAATTTAGAAAACATCAATTGAAGTTAATATTTTTTCACTTGAAATTAAAAAAGCATGATTTTAAATTCAAAAACATCAAGTAAAATTCAGAAACTTTGTATTGAAATAAGACAAAAGCGACAAAAAACCGAACTCCGGCGAGCAAATGATAACATGTCTTTTATTATACTACCCGGTTAAAAAAGTTAATATATGATACATTTTTTATACGTTCATATATGGTCATCCATATTGGTACATACTAGAAAAATGAACAAACATTTTCATATATGGACTAATATGGTCATATATTTTCGAATGTTATAATTTATATGAAGTGCTTATTGTAAAAACTTGATAAGCCACATTTTTGGTACTGCAGGTTTTATCTTTTTTCTAGTCACCTATTGATGAGTATTTAATAAAATCCTAGCGTGTACACTTAATACATGTATCTAGAGAATAAAAGTCATTCAAAGTCATACTTTATGCATTAAATCCACACTTTGAAGACAAAAACCAGTAAAAATTAGTATGTGGCTTATCAAGTTTTTACAATAAACCCTTCATATGGTCATCCATATACGTTCATATATTATATATTTTTTGGAATTTTTTTTAGAAAATTTTCTATTTAAAAGACTACTTTAATTAAGAAAAAGAATAGTATTTTAGATTCCCAATAGCGAAAAAAAGTAGTTTCAAATAGCAAAACATGTATAAATATTATGTATTTAAGTCAGCGCAAATATTCCGCTTATTGTCGCATCACAACGAAATATTTGCAGATAAAACGACATTTAAACTGCTATAAAATAAAGTATAATACGACCACATCAAATTATAACATTGTGAATAATATGAATTATAAATTGTTTAAACATGATCTTAAAGATAAAACTACAAATTACTAAAAAATTTTATTTGTTTCTCCTACAATAAAAAAAACTTTTAATTTTCTATTTAATAATAAGATTTAATTATGATCTTGTACCTTAGAAATTTTAAACGAAAATGTAAACTTACAGTACAATTCAACAAATTGAGTATTTTGTATATTTATCTGTGAGGTTATGTTTAAAAATACTTACAATCTTAAAAATTTGTTAACAATGTTTTAATTTAAGAAACGGTCATACTTCAATTTGGGCTTCATAAGTTTAACAATAATTACTGAAACACATGTTTTACTTTTTATGAGCTTATTTGTCAAAAATGTTAATTTTAAAAATTTGTAAGAAACCACTTCTGAATTTAATAAATTTTTGAAGTAATTCTTTATGAATTAGTTTAAGAACTGAAGTTGTTTACAATCGGTCTTTAAAACGGATTTATAAAGCTGATTAAATATCTATATATGAGCACCTTTTGCAAATATGAAATCACATATACCTCCATATATGACCATATATGAGTACCGTTTGCATATATGGAATCACATACAATTCCGCACATGCCCATATATAAATACATGTCCATATTTGTCCATATACGCAACCATATATGTCCATATATGAACATATTTGTACTTATATGAACTTTTTTAACCGGCTAGATCAAATAATAGTTAGATTTAAAAATACGGTGTTATTATTACTTTTTTTTGCTAATTTTAGCAAATCGGGTTTCAAAAAATTTTAAAACTAAATAAGTTAAATTAGCAACCAAAATTAGTCAAAAATTTAGTAATTTGAAAAATAATAGCAAAAAATTTTACTAAAAATTAATATAATAAATTAAAAATAATTCAATATCCGTATATAAGCAAATAAAACCCCGTTATGCTAGTTGGTAGCATGCTGGCTTATCAGTGCGGGGGTCGTGGGTTCGATTCCCACCAGAGGTACTGGTCTGTTTTCGCTACAATTTGCCAAAAGCCATAGAAGCTAGTGCTCAGTGAGGGTAATATGATATAATTTGTAATTATATGATTAATTATTAATAAAAACAAAAAGCAAATCAAATATATTAGATACAATGATACTAGTATTTCGATCTGGCTAGAGATGTCATTCGAACCCAAAGTCTTCAAAGGCAAGAGTCTCCAGGTAGAGCTTTAACAAAAAACCTACACTCACAAGAACTTTTCCATAAAAAATCAACAGTTATTTAAAAGTTTAGTCAGTAAAGTTGTTTCAATGGAATATACAGTTCAATTACCAAAGAAATATATTTATAACTTTCTGTCTGTTATTCAATAAACAAAATAACCAAAAACCGGACTTTCCGTAGTAAGTATAATATTCAGTTAAAAGATGACAAAGCCAATTGTGACAATATTTTGTTGTTGTTTTTGTTTTTTCTTTGATATTTTAAATTTTGAATCTCGCTCCTAGACGAGGACAAGAAATTCTCATTGAGTTTGTGATTTAACATAACAAATATCTCTAGAAATTCGAATAACAAAGTCCCCTGAAGATTTCCTTAGGCAGGAATGAAATCCGGATAGGGACACGCCTACATCAGATTGTTTCACAATTTGTTAAATAAGTTTTGGGACTTTAGCACATTTAATTACTATAAAATTTTTTTATTTAAAACAAAAAGTTATTATAATATATTGAGTATTGAAATAAACGAAAACCATCTATTGTTTTTATGGATTTTGTCAATTAATTTTTTAACAGTTGAAAATAAACTTAAAAAAACAAAATTAAGTAGTCCTGTTTTTAACTGATTTTCAGTTAATTTAATGTGTATATTCAGTAGTCTTTACGGAAAAAATATTGTGAGTGTATAAATTATCCATTTTTGTCCGATTATTAAAACTATTAATCATCAATTTCACTCCATTCTTGTCTTCTTAGTAATGGAACATGTGGATATGTTATTTTCCTAACACACATCATGACGTTACTAAAGTTTGAAGACCGAACATTTTCCTTTCTAGTTTTTACTCTGGCTCAAGTAATATTTTTTACAGATTTATTAGTTTTTTGCTTTTATGTACATACATCGATATTATTTAAATGTTATTTTTTATTTATAAAGGGCTTTCAACCTCCGTATATTTACAAAAATTAAGCAAATCATACATATTAGCAACGTAGTACTTTAATCTGGCTAAAGATCTGTTTTACTAATGTTTACACTGATAGAATTTTGTTCATTGTATTAATGAAATCCTTCATCAATACAATGAATTTTTATTAAAAAGTCCCTAAAGAAAGTTTCATTGGCTCAATGAAATATTTTTCATTAATTAAATAATAATTGATAAAAATATTTTTTTTCTTGTTTCATATTTATTTTGTGTTAATTTTTCCGTTTTTTTTTATCTCCCTGAACACGACTTGAACCCGCAACCATACCATACAAACAGCACCGCCTTACCAATTGACCTAAATTACAAAATATTTTTTTTTCAATAGTTGAAGCGCCTCCAGTGGAAATTTTATGGAACTTATTGTTTGCTGTACAAGAAATATTTATGTAAAAATGATTGTATATTTTAAGGATCAAACAAATACAGTTAATGAAAATTTCATTCAGTCAATGAATTTTTCATTAATTTAATGAAAATGTTTCATTCAGTCAATGAATCCAAGTTAATGAAAGACATTCATTAATAGTATGAAGGAAAATCCTATCAGTGTATACTAACTTTTTTTTTTTTTTTGAGTGTATACATTATATTAATCTAGTATAACTTACACGTCTTAATTGTATTTTATATTTTGAAATCTGCTTGCTGATATTAAAATATCATAATCATAAAAAATAAAAAAAGAGTTTCAGTGTTCAAATTAATTGTAAACTAGTGTTACTAACCGGTATATTACAGATTGACAATAAACAATTCTATAGCATTACAAATGCTGGCGGTGAACAGTACACATTCTATTTCCACATCTTCAACATGGAAAAGTAGACAAATAGCGCAATCAATTGAAAAATTACAATCGATGCAAAAAAAAAAAACCACAACTACGTCATACATATATGACAAAGACTGCGAACTTACACTACAATTATGTCTACTACTAATATTTCGCTCTTAAATAATGATATTGAAATACGTGTGATAAAACCGGAAGATGAACAAAAAGTCTTAGATTTTCTACGTATTCATTTTTATAAAGAAGAACCTTTAACGATGGGAATTGAACCTAAGCAACAAGATAAAGAAGATGAAGAATGTATGTTGTCCAATATAGAGCATGGCACTTGTCTGATGGCTTTTAGAAGAGACACAAATTACGGCAAAGAAATTATAGTTGGTGCCCTAATGGCCGGTCCTAAAGGAACTGATGAAGCTGAACAACTCTTTGAGGAAGCTGCTCATATAGGACCCACCAAATGGGGTAAAATTTTACAGTTTTTGGCCTATATAGAATGTGAGGCTAATGTTTGTAAACGCTATAAAGTTGAAAAAGTTTTACATGTTCATGGTGTGGGAGTTAGTAATAAAATGCGAGGTCAAAATATCGGTGCTATTCTATTGGCGGAGTTAATACATTTAGCTAAAATTCTGAAATATAAGTTAGTCTCTGCAGATTGCACCAGTTATTATTCGGCTATATTATTTGAACGAATGGGTTTCGATTGCATTAACATTAAGTATTATAGAGACTATTTAGATGAGTATGGAAACCAAGTATTTAAACCACAACCGCTGCATGAATGTGTTAAAACTTTTGCGCTGAAATTGTAGAATGGAAAAGTGTATCAATTAATAAATGATTAAATTTGTGTGAAAATTGTTATGATTTTGTTAAAAGTTTCTTGCAGTTTTCTCAAGCAAAACTTTTTTAAATTTACGAATATTTCAATAAAAAAAGAAAAGAAAAAAAAAGTTGTAATATTTATTAAAACGAATTTGCTTAAAAACAAAAGGATCATTAAAATGCCATGGTTTCTTTTAGAAGAAAAATTTACGGAAAAAATTGCGATAAAAAATTTTAGGAACAAAAAATTCAAGAAAAAATATTTCACATAAAAACAAAATCCCTAAAAATCTTTCTTCAAAAAAAATTCGAGGTGAAAAAAAATAAATAAAAAAATTTGCGACATAAAAATTTTGCAAAAACTATTTCGTGTTTTCAATATAAAAAATTAAAGTTGAATTTTCCTAATCCAAATATAACAGCTTACACAGAAAAAACTAAAGGGTTTCAATTCAAAAAATTATTAAATCAAGTAATATTTTAATTATAACGGCAGTAATAATGATAATGAAATTTTTTTTTTTTTTATTTAATTAATTAATAATCATATAATTACAAAGTATATACTATTACCCTAACCGAGCAATGGAATAGTTTTCTTATATGTATAAACCAAATTTTAAAAAAATTGTTATTAAAAAAAAATTTAAAAAAAATATATTAAAAGCATTTTAGAAATCGCTGTCGGTGCGTAAGGTTTTTTTTTTACCAAATTGAACTGAAATAGTTTTTTTTTTATCATTAATACAATATTTGCCATTAGAAAACCCCTAGGGAGAATGTTGTCCAAAAAAAGTTATCACCCTAATACAGTGTAAGAAAAAATTATTTGAAAATTACGTCTAAAATTTAAAAATTTATTTATATATTTAAAAGGCAATTAAAATATTAACTGATTCAATTAAATATTTGTTTAGAAACAAATTTAATTTCAATCGAATCTCTAATTAGATATTTTAGGTTGATAATTTTTGCTGTGTATATTCCAACTCTTTGGACATGTTTTGGCTATATATACACTCTAAAAATGTATAAAATTAAATGTGTAAAATTCTTTTAAACACATTTTCGTCTACAAAAATGCACATTAGTTATATAAATAGGCATATTCCGCTTATAATTACACACATTTTGTGTTCAATTTGTACTTTAAAAACAAATATTAGTCATTATGTGTGTAAATGTACTAACATTCAAAGTAATAATGAAGTGTCATTTATATATTTCTAGAAAATAAAAATAACAAAATGTTAATAAAATAACAAAAATAAAAAAAGATAATAAAAAAATTAAAAATTACTGTTTTTTAGTTGGCTCTTATAACTGATTTGGAAATGTTTTAACCCCATCAACTTTTTTAAAGCAGTGTTCAGAATCAAAAGCTGTATCTATAGCAGAAGTGGAAAAATTCCGTCAGAATCTGATGCTTTTAATTCTCCAGGATCTCTGTCTCTTCTATATGAACTGGGGCTTTTTAAATAAGGAATATCTTTTACTGCAGGCATAAGTCTGTTTTTTCACAACTAAAAAAAGTTTGGAGTGTGAGACTTTTACTTTAAAGAAAGTATTACAAAGAAATTCTTAGGTGATGAGAATATTTTCAGCCCAAACATGTTCCTTTTTTAATTGAAAATTAATTTTGATATTTTTAGCTTTTAAATCAAACATAAATATAATAAACTAATAAAACGTTGCTTTTAAATTGTTTAAGTTCTTATTTTGGGCTGTTTTAATTTAAACGTTGCGGTGTGTATATAGAAAATACTGGGGATTTTTACGCATTAAGAAGTGTATTTTTAGGAGCTTAGTGCGTATTTATACGCGAGAAACATGATGTTTTAGGCACAACAATTGTAAATTCACACATATTTTATGAACATTTTGTGCGTACTGTCAATGTAAATTTACCCATTTTGTGCGTACCAACTTACCAAATATGTTTATATTTTTTTTTTTTTCATTTACACACACAAAGTAAATTCATTCAACTAATAGTAGGAGTATAGTTTGGTACTATTTCAACAGAAATTAATTATAGCGTAATTTTCTTGTGGGAGATAATATAAAAACTTTATTTAACCCTATTCAAAGCATCTAAAAAGGGTCACTTTAGCGACCATGCTAAAGTGAGCCTATAATAAAAACTTTCTTAAGCATATAAAATAGTTAATATTTAACTTGAAATTTATTTAAATTTTGTTTATTAAAACTTTTAATCTATATTTTGTAGTGTCCGACCGAGTACTCGGCTTCGGCTTCGGAGTTCGGCCAAAAAGTGAAGTTCGGCCAAGTTCGGTGTTCGGCCAAATTTTGGCCGAACTACCGAACTTTTTATGATTATTTATAAAAAGCACAAATAAATAACAACTGTGGTTATATTTACTTTTCAGAATTTACAAAAAAACTACATAAAATACAACGTTGAATATCATAGAATATCAAAAAAAAAAACAACGATATTTAAATACCAATGTGTGTGAAAAAATTTCAAAAAGCCAAGAGTTTAAAAAAAAAAAAATTTCCAGAAACCTACAAGACTTATACGCAAAAAATCAAATTTAATGCGATATAATTATATAAAAAAAAAAAATCGAGTGGTAAGTAATCCTAAAAAGAGAATAACAGGTTCATCAATTTGGGATAAACTATCTTGGTATGGTTATAACCCCGCAATACGTGTTTACCAAACATGTGCAGAAAAAAAACTCATCTGCTAAAAGCTGTATCAATTCAACTTGGAGTACCTTTTTGAGCAAGAAAGATATATCTTTCGAAAGCAAAACTCACCTTTTTAATGCTGTGTGCAGGTCAATTCAGTCGTATGGGGCACAATTCCCATTCCCATTTTAAAGAAGTGGATATTTTGCACAAGTATTTTATGAAAAGAATTCTTAAACTTCCTAAGTTTACACCAACTTATGCCCTTATGCTCGAGTCGCGAAAGGAGGAGGGTCATCTCTTCACACTTAACCTACATATGCGGTATATTAAACGTACCCTTTTTCAAAACTCAGAAATCCGTCTTCCCAATCAACTAAGTTTGTTGTGTTTAGAACATAATGCATCATGGGTGAGAAAATTAAATGATATCGGACAAGAATTCAACATACAATGGTCACCAAATATTACTGCTGAAGAATGGGATGAAAAACAAACGGCTCTTAATAATTGCTTAAAAATAAAATATTTTCAAGAACGACTGGATAGAGCTGGTCAAACTGTTTCTTTTTATAGTAAAGTAGATCCAAGAGTGGCACATTTCTATTTTAATGCAAACAATAACCCAATGACTATTATGTGGATATTTAAAGCTAGATGTGATCTTATTGAACTAAATGGTTCACATTTCTCGAGAAGATTAGCTAAAAATTGCTCTCTTTGTAACTTAAAAGAGATTGAAAATATTCAACACTTCATAGGAAGATGCCCAATACTGAAAACTTTTAGATTATATTGGTTTCACAAAACTACAATATCAGAAGTAGAACTGATACGAATTTTAGATGGTGAAGGGGGCTGGAAGAGTCTTGTAAACTATATTATCAATGCTTTGGCTTATCGTAAAACGCTAATACTTGAATATAATTATTAAAAATAATACTACACTGAAATATAAAAAAAAAAAAAAAAAATTATAGAGTTAAACTCTCTTTTACCGGCTAACGACATAGTCACAGCCGTATATTCCTAAGATTTTATAATGTAATTTTGAAAAAAAGAAACATTATCAAATAAGGAATTATTACTACTAATACTACTACTACTGATGCTGTACCAGACTTAGAAGTAACAGAACCAAACGAAAATTTTATTGAAAAAGAAATTAAAATGCTTATTACGGAGCCTTTAAGTCCCGAAATATAAATATATTTGAGTATTGGAATTCAAGTCAATTTACAAATATAAAAGCTGTAGCAATAAAATATTTATCAGCCAACTAGAGTAGCTAGCGAACAGCTTTTTAGCGCTGCCGGACAGCTGTATTCTGATAAACGAAGCAATTCACATAGTGTGAATGCGGAAAAATTGCTTTTCTGTCATTACAATGTCAAACTTTTTAATTTTAAATATTAAATATTAAAGTTTAAGTTTTTTTTTCTATATCAACTTAAAAATGGATCAACTATTTTTTTTTTGACTATAAAATATAGTACAAATATTTTATTCTTTTTTTGTACATAAAATAGTACAACTATTTTCCAAATATGATTGTTTTAAAAAATATACCTATAAATTTGTATTTTGTTTATGTTTAATAACTTTTTGGTTTAAATTTATTGATCTAAAAAAACAATTTATATTTTTTTTTTATTAAAACAAAAAGTTCGGCCTCGGCTTCGGTTCGAACATTGATATTATGGCCGAAGTTCGGCTTCGGCTTCGGCTTCCGCCGAAAAAAATGAGTTCGGTCGGACACTAATATTTTGTTTAAAGCTGCAGTAGGGACATTTGTATGTAATAATGCCGTGTTTATTAAATAGTGACAACTTTTTTAGTTGCGGTCAATAATCGATATATTGCTGTGATCCATGTTGAAAATTTGTTTAAAATAGAAGAGAATAAGTAAAATAAAAAAAATAAAACTTTGAAAACCATAAAAAAATTACAAAATAAAATATTAATATCAATGGCTCACTTTAGCGAACAAATGAGGTATTATTATTTTGAATTTTTTTTTTTTATATAAGTTTTTTGGTGGAATGAATTATTGATCATTTTGTATTTATTGTTGTTATTAAAATTAACATTTTTATGATGTGAGCAAGATTATTCAAGTTCAAGATCATTTGTTTTTTTTGTTCAACAAAAAACCGTGCCATGTTTGTTAATTAAAAAATTTCTTCATCCGCTAATTTGAAAGAGGCTTTATCTACTGACAGGTCCTTCATATCGCGTCTTGAACTTGAATAATCTTGCTCATATCATAATTTATGATAAAAGATCGAAAAGTAAAATTTTTTAAAATTTAAAATAAAACATTTAACAATTTTATTTCGGAATTGTCTGGTTCTTAAAATTTGCATTTTTATTTCGAAATTGCATGAATGTTTATGTTGTTCGGGCAATCAACTTAATTCCCAGATTTCATTTTGTTTGGTTGTAGGTGGTGGACTAAAATGTGGTTGATGATGACCTAGGCGCTTGGTTCGAAAGAGCTGATACTACTAATATTTCTCTTACATTTATTAGCAATTAGTGTCTTCTATTTATAGTATTAAATTTAGTAATGATCTCGAACCTGAAAAATCCGAAATAAATTTTTTTTTTGTAATTGTGTATACACTATGTTTACGCCAGTGAGCTGTGGTAACTCTGTCAGTCAACAATACTCCCAAACATTAGTTATTGTTCCTAACTGCAAACCAACTTCAGTTGAATGCTAAACTTATAGTTGGATTAGCTCGCTGATTTTCAGCAAAAGATTTTGCTGACATTAGTAAATTTTTTGAAAGCACCCTCCTCCTGACTAAATTATGCTGACTAATCATAATTTTTTGCTGACTATATTATATTTTTTTTTTGATTGTAGGAGCTTGTTAACGTTAATGCTATTATTCCTTCATTTTATAGTCATAAGCTAAACCTTAACTTAACAAAGGAAATAGATATTTTAGCCAATATTTGCAAAAACTTACAGTCCAATTTACTATTCCCTTCATATTTTGTTATTTTGTGAAAATTTTTAACAGAAACTATCAAAAATAACAAACTTTTTTGAAACAACCGTATCGAAAATGATATCGTTATCTTCATATAATATGATTTGCTTTAAGTTGATAGCGATTTCGCTATTAAATCGTTTTTTGATTTATTGTGTATTTATAATTACAATCGTGACGAAAATAATTTACTAAAAGTGATATCAATGCAATTGTAGTGAAATTGTCTATTAGTTAGTCCACTATATTTATAAGATCCATGTTTTATGGAATATAAATTCTCAAAATCTTAAAACCAAATTTTCTGTATGGCATACGTGATCGAGTGAAAACGTTCGAAAACTGTTTTTTCAATGAGTAATAATTACGATCGAAAAATTAAGATCACGAATGCCGTAATTCGGCAAAAGGTCTCCACATTGACACGTGTACAACAATTTGAAAAAACCCTGTATATTTTTAGTTCATCAATCAAATTGTTTATAACAAAAAATAAAAATTACGAAAAACATAAAAATTCTCATTTTATCGGAAAATTCTCCTCAATTTTATTAATTTTCATATAAATTCTCAAAATTACAAGTACGATAAGAAATTATCTCATACAAAATTTCGGTGCACAATAGGTTTACAACAATGTTGGCAACGATCAGTACCCACTACGTTAACGAATCTACAAGACGTTGTAATACGAAAGCAGCGTAAGCAATTCGTCATAATTACCAAAAGCAGCTGATACTACTAAAAAACATGTCTACCAATAACACTAGGGTAACAAAAAATGATATTGAAATACGGGTTATAAAACCGGAAGATAAACAAAAGTCTTAGATTTTCTACGTATTCATTTTTATAAAGAAGAACCTTTATCGATGGAATTGAACCAAAGCAACAAGATAAAGAAGATGAAGAATGTATGTTGTCCTTTATAGAGCATGGCACTTGTCTGATGGCTGTTAGAAGAGACACAAATTACGCCCAAGAAATTATAGTTGGTGTCCTAATGGCTGGTCCTAAAGGAATTGATGAAGCTGAACAACTCTTTGAAGAAGCTGCTCATGTAGGACCCACCAAATGGGGTAAAATTTTACAGTTTTTGGCCTATATAGAATGTGAGGCTAATGTTTGTAAACGCTATAAAGTTGTAAAAGTTTTACATGTTCATGGTGTGGGAGTTAGTAATAAAATGCGTGGTCAAAATATCGCTGCTATTCTATTGGCGGAGTTAATACATTTAGCTAAAATTCGGAATATAAGTTAGTCTCTGCAGATTGCACCAGTTATTATTCGGCTAAATTATTTGAACGAATGGGTTTCGATTGCATTAACATTAAGTATTATAGAGACTATTTAGATGAGAATGGAAAACAAGTATTTAAACCACAACCGCTGCATGAATGTGTTAAAACTTTTGCGCTGAAATTGTAGAATGGAAAAGTGTATCAATTAATAAATGATTAAATTTGTATGAAAATGGTTATGATTTTGTTAAAAGTTTCTTGCAGTTTTCTCAAGCAAAACTTTTGAAATTTATGAATATTTTAATAAAAAATAAAAGAAACTTTGTAATTTTTATTAAAATAAATTTGTTTAAAAACAAGTGGATCATTAAAATCGTTAAGACTTAAAAAAAATCGCGGAAAATTATAAAAATCGTCAAAAAATTAGAAAAAATAGCTAAAAATGAAAAAAAAATTCAAAATTAAAATTAACTATGATGTGAGCAAGATTATTCAAGTTCAATATCATTTGTTTTTTGTTAAACAAAAAACAATGCAATGTTTTTTTAGTAATTACTAAATTTCATCCTCCCATCATAATTTATGCTAAAAGATCGAAAAATAAACTTTTGGTTTTAATTTTTGAAATTTAAAAGTAAGACATTAATAATAAACGCTAAAATTACAAAAAAAATAATCGCCAAAAATACAAAAACGTTCAAATTAGAAAAGAAACCAAAACTTTTGACAAGAAGTTGAAAAAAGTAGTCCGTGTACATTTATCTTTATTAGTTTTCGAAACACAGACGCTGTTCCAAATAAATGCTCTTTTTGCTTTCCGATGCTTTGTTTTCGAAAAAACGCGATCTAAGAACCTAGCCAATCAGGTCGAAATTTACGACCGGTATTTGGGTAATGGGGTACAGATTTCGAAAACTAATGGTGCTGGAGGAAAAATGTTTGCACCATTGTTCAAAACTCAAGCCCATTACCCTACTTATCCTAATTTCGACTTGATTGCCGGGATTCGTAAATCGCGTTTTTCTCGAAACTTTTATCGCAGAGAAAAAGAGTATTTATTTGAAACATCGTCTATGTTTCAAAAAACTAACAGAGATATATAAATGTACACGGACAACTTTTTTCAATTTGAGCGATTTTTTTATTCAATTATGGTGTTTTTTTCATTTTAGCGATTTTTTAATATTGGCGTTTTTAAATTTTGAAGATTTTTTTCAAATTTGAGCGATTTTTTTTATTCAATTATGGTGTTTTTTTCATTTTAGCGATTTTTTAATATTGGCGTTTTAAATTTGAAGATTTTTTCAAATTTTAGTTGATTTTTTTTTAATTGAGGAGATTTTTTTTTAATTTTGGCGATTTTTTTTTTTCTGTTTGGAGATTGTTTTCAATTTTTTTTTTTTTTTATTTTATCAATTTTAGGCGTTTTTTCTATTCTGGCGATGTCTTTTCAGAAACCCAATTGTAACTCGATTAAGTAAAAGATCGTTTGGGTTAAAAATCGATAGAATTTCTAATTATTGAATTCGCAATGATTGAATGCCTAACGATTGAATTCCCTATAATTGAATTCAATGATTAATATAATCGAATTAGCTAAATTGATTGAATTCGCCACTAGTGAATTCCAAAGAATGAATTCTCTGCTATTGACCAAGAAAAAATTCATTTGTTTAAATAAATCCGATTTGATTTTTAAGGAATTCAATGAAAATAGAAGTTCTGTATATTTACAACCACTTATATAGAAAAATTTATTATTGTAAAGGGTTTTTTTTATACAGGTATATAACTTTGAGTTGGCAACACTTTTATAACTGGCGGCCATTTTGTCAGCTGCCAAGTGATTTATGTTTAGTTTGGTATGACATTTCAACATGAATAGACTGATGCCTACCTAACGCTTCCAAATTGTGCAAATTTATTTTTATAATCATGGTTCTGTTCCAAATACGAATCGCGCACAAATTTTGCGAATTTTGCTCACTTTTGGTAAATGCATACGTCAATAACATATTTGGTGTGCTTTATGGGCTGGTGGAATCATTGGTCCGTACTTCTTTAAAAACGATACTATTCAGAACGTTGCAGTCAATGGTGACAGCTATAGAGCCATGATTACTGACTTTTTCGTTCATTAATTGAACAACCATGATGTGCAGGAGCTGTGGTTTCAACAAGACGGGCGCAACATGTCACACAGCTCGTGCCACAATAGATTTATTGAAGGAAACGTTTGGTAACCGAAAATTCCACGTTTCGGGCCCGTGAATTGGCCTCCAAGATCGTGTGACTTAACGCCGCTGGACCATTTTCTGGGGAGATATGTGAAGTAGCTAGTCTACGCCAATAATCCCGAAACATTCGCCGCGTTAAATGTTGGAAAAATTCATCAAAAATTGGACCTCCAGATTAGGAAACGTCCAGCCGTGGCGGTCATATGCCAGAAGTCATATTTAAATTATAATGCCAGAAGATTATCTTTCGAATAAAGTAAATTTCATGTCAATTTTAAAAAATTCATCTTTGTTTTATTCCATTTTAAAGTTTTATACCTCTAAAAAAAACACACTTTAAAACATATTAATGAAACTCATTCTAAAAATTAATTTTTGTTTATTTGAAACGTTTTTTGACGCAAAAATTCACTAAAATTATTCATTTATTTCTAAATTTAATTACATTTTTACGCACTTGTATAGTAAATTTAATATCAGTGGCTCACTTTAGCGAACAAATGAGATATTATTATTATTTTGAAATTTTTTTTTGATGGAATAAATTATTGTTCATTTTGTATTTATTGTTGTTCTTAAAATTAACATTTTTATTTCAGACTTGTCTGGTTCTTAAAATTAGCATTTTTTTTTTCGAAATTGTATGATGGGGAATGTTTATATTGTTCGGGGCAATCAACTTAATTCACAGATTGCATTTTGTTTGGTTGTGGGTGGTGGACTAAACTGAGGTTGATGATGACCTAGGCGCTTGGTTCGGAATAGCTGATACTACTAATATTTCTCTTACATTTATTAACAATTAGTGTTTTCACGCCAGTGAACTGTGGTAACTCTGTCAGTCAACAATACCCCCAACATTAGTTATTGTTCCTAACTGCAGCCAACTTCTCTTGAATGCTAAACTTATAGTTGGATTAGCTCGCTGATTTTCAGCAAAAGATTTCGCTGACATTAGTAAATTTTTTGAAAGCACCCTCCTAACTAAAATTTTGTAAATGAATTGTTGTGCTTCGATTGTAATTAGGTAGCTTTACATGAGTGTTCAATTACTTCTTATTGGAAAATAATGATACAGGTAAGAAGTACACATTACAAGGTAATGCATTATTTTATCGCACCCAAATTTTTAACAGAAACTAGCAAAAATAACAAACTTTGTTTGAACAACCGTATCGAAAATGATATCGTTATCTTACTGGAATATGATATCGTAGTTTTAAGTTGAAAGCGATTTCGCTATTAAATCGTTTTTTGATTTATTGTGTATAAATAAAAATCGTAACGAAAATAATTTTATTAAAAGTGATATCAATACAATGGTAGTGAAATCGTCAATTAGTTAGTCCATTTAATTTATAAGTTCCATGCTTCATGGAATATAAAATTCTCAAAATCTTAAAACAAATTTCCTACCAGGTCTTCACAATGACACATGTACAACAATTTCAAAAAACCCTCAATTTTTTTTCAGTTCGTTAATCAAATTGTTTATAACACAAAATAAAAATCACAAAAAACATACAAATTCTCATTTTATCGGTAAATTCTCTTCAATTTTATAATTTTTAAAATAAATTCTCAAAATTACGAGTACGTTAAGAAATTATCTCTTTACAACATTGAGGTGTACAATAAGTTCACCACAATGCTGGCAACGATCAGTACACACTACGTTAACGTATCTACAAGACGTTGTAGTACGAAAGCAGCGTAAGCAATTCGTACATAATAATCATCGTCATACACCACACCTACGTCATAATTACCAAAAACAGCTGATTCTACTAAAAAACATGTCTACAAATAACACCACGATAACAAAATATGATATTGAAATACGTGTTATAAAACCAGAAGAACATCAAAAAGTTTTAGATTTTTTACGTACTCATTATTATTTGGAAGAACCTTTAACGGCGGGAAGTGAACCAAAGCAGCAAGATAAAGAAGATGAGGAATTTAATATGTCCAATATTCAACATGGCACCTGTTTAATGGCGGTTAAAAGCGATGCGGAAGAAATCAATGAAATTATAGTAGGAGCTTTAATGGCTGGCCCTAAAGGACCTCAGGAAGCGGAACATCTTTTTGCAGAAGCTGCCCATTTAGGTCCCACCAAATGGGGTCACACTTTACAATTTTTGGCCTGTGTAGAACGTGAAGCTAATGTTTGCAAACGTTTTAAAGTTGAAAAAGTTTTACATGTTCATGTTATGGGTGTTGATAGTGCTATGCGAGGACAAAATATTGGTGGCCGTTTAGTGACGGAGATAAACACTTTGGCTAAACAGTTGAAATATGAGTTGGTATCGGCTGATTGTACCAGTTATTATTCGGCAAGATTATTTGAGCGAATGGGTTTTGAATGTATTAACACAAAGTATTATACGGAATATTTAGATGAGCATAAGAGACAAGTATTTAAACCAAATCCACCACATGATTGTGTTAAAACTTATGCCCTTAAATTATAAAATGAAAGAATTTGATTAATAAAGCGACTAATTTATGGAAACAATTTTAATTTTTGTTATTTATTTTAGAAAGGTTGAGGTTAAGAAGAAGAAAAAAACGTTTTTCTCTAAACATTATAAACACTATTAATTTTCAAATCAGACTAGACTAGTTTGTGCCTTTTCATGGACATGCATCATCAGTGATTTTCCATTTAAATTGTATTATTATTTGTATCTTGTAATCGTCAGATTGTCTCTATATGATAATTTTTTTTTTCAATAACCTGTCGGCTATATGAATCGAACCTGCTTCGTTTCTTGAATTCAAACGTAACAATGTCAAGGCGAAGCCGCCTAACGATCACAGACAAGTACAGCCTTGAATGCAATGTAATTAACTTGCAGTTTTCTTCCCTATTCAGCTTTTCTGTTATTGTATAGAACTCAGAAGTGACGAACACTAAACACAAACAAACATTCTCTTTTTTGATTTTTGTTCTCTGCCGTCCAGGCTTGCCATTTTTACGATCCAAAATTATTTTTTTTATTTATGAAATATGGCCAGATAAGGCCAATTTTTTATTTTTCATCATTAAATATTTGCTATTTTTAGTTAATACATTACGTGTACACAATTTCAATAAAGTATTTTTTATAAAATTATAATGGGGCATTGTGGTGTAATGGTTAGCGCGTTGGAATGTTACACAGATGGTCATGGGTTCGATTCCCGGTGACGACAACATCAATTTTGAACAAGAATATATATGAGCTTAATATCCCTTATATGTGCTGCAATACCACCTTCGGTGTTCCCATAGAACTTAATCCCATGGAAATAAAGTAATGAATCAGGGCTATGAACTAAAAAGCATCAATAAGTTCTCCACCTTGACATCAATAGCAAATTGAGAACTTTTTAATTGAAATTTAGAAATTTCAGATCAAACTGAGATTTTTATTTTAAAATACTTTTAGGCACCTTCTACAAAAAAGGATACGAAAATTATCGCAATTGTAAATTTATATCAAATTAAAAATAATAAAATTATTAGATTTAATGAATGTTATAACATCAATTTATAGATCTCATTGTGTTTATCACATTTCAAAATATATGTTAGACCACCAACAAATATAAAAATATACAAACATTTTTTTGCCATTTATTAGAACGTAATAGGTTACATAGCGATCATTTTAGAAAACACAAATTTGTTGCCGGCTTTATGACATTTACTTTATTTAGGGTTACTTATTTGCAGAAAATCATATCAAATACTTTTAAATTCATAAAATTAAAAATTTCAAACAAGGATACTTTCTGAGGTTATGAAAATCCTGTTTGCTCCATACAATTTAAAAACCTTAAAATATTTTTATGCCTTTTCGATTTTAGTCATAAGCTCAATGTACATAAAATCATTATTTTTATGTACATTTTGGCGGAATTGATACAGCGCTTTAGTTGGCAAAAAGCGAAATGTGTTTGGAATGAAAAAAATCTAAAATGTAAAATATTAACTCTAGATCTATGTTCTCAAATCATGTTTTTTATAAAAAAAAAAATGCGATAAAGTAAATTTCACAAACTTTTTAAAAAGTTCATAAAATATTTGCATTTAAAATGCCTTTTTGACTAGGAGGTTTCAAAAATTTCAAATATAATTTACGCCTATTCCTTGTAAGTTTGTGATGTTCGTAATCCGTTATTGGAGCGCTGACAACATATTGGTATACCTAAACCTGTATAAAATGACTTTTTGAATACTGTTCTCAAAACTCAGTTCCATTAAATCCGTATGAAAAAAAACTGCTAATGTTTAAAATCGGCAAATTTTGTTTTCACTTATAAGCCATACACCTTTTCACCAAGCAGCGATATAGAAATTTCTGTTCTAGTAAATGTATTTTCCAAGACTAGTGGCACCATTTTGTATTGGTTTGGATCAGTAAAGTAGACACAATGTGCAAACAAATAAAATAAGTGAAAAACTCTTGAAAGTTTTCAAGTCATATTTTTAGTTTTTCAACTTTTAAATGACCATCAATTCTTGAGATAAAGACTTTTTAGTGTAAAACTTTGCAAGTCATAGTTTTTAAGTATAGTTTACCTAACTCTGTCCATCGTTTCTCACAATTGATGCCATATATGATTATATATAATTATATATAAATGTATATAATTATATATACATCTTTTTACTCGGGTATTTAAAATGTTTTTTTTTTTATTAATACTTTTTTTTTAAAATACTGATAATGTTATTTTAACTGCGTTTGTAGTTTTTTTTACTACATTCGACAGTTAATTTTTAACAGTTAAAAACAACTACACATTGCACATAGTGGTTCCAAACACAAAAAACATGGTAATTTTTAGGGATCTTCTAAACTACTCATCCAATCGGGAATACTTTTTTTTTGAAATACTGGTAATGCTATTTTAACTGCATTTGTAGTTTGCACACAGTGGTTCCAAACACAAAAAACAACAACTTTAAAATTGTTAATTGGTATGTTCTAACAACGTCTACATACCATTTGCAAAGGACATTCAAATTTGTTTATCTAACGTTTTGATAACCTTATAAAATACCATCCATTTGGGTCGTTGCCACAACGCTCTTAATTTGTAAACAAAATGTTATATGAACGCTTTTGTGACGATGAAAAATCATTTTGAAGATTGTAAAAGACATTAGACATCTTTTACTGTTTTTAATTTAACTTAGATTTATTTAAATAATTAATAATGTAAAGTAAAGAATTAAATATGATTTTCATTTGTCAAGACTTTTTCCGAGGTTGAGTGCACGAACGAGACTGCCTGTTTGTCGCAACAGAGTTACCATTTTTCATCTGTCAACCAGTGTGGCTAACAGTCGGCCTTTCCTGAAAATTCGGAGTGACCTCACTACGGCTATCGTGAGTATCTTCATCATCGCCAGGCACGTAGCTAGGAATTCGTTTCGGGGGGGGGCTTTTCGATTTTTTATTTTGATTATATATATTTTTTTTTATTGCACACTAGAGTAACAGCTTTTTTTTTTTTTTTTGTTTGCTAAATTTTTGCTAAATTTTTACCGTAATGGGCAATCATGTATTAATAATAGAAATCGCTTTCTCAGGTCATTTTGAAACAAAAAGCTCCCGCATAAAGTGCATATCCTTGAAATGCATTTTTTTCATTTTTTACTTATTGTGTTCATTATTTTGCGAATTTTGATGTCTATATCGCGAAACAACGCTTTAATCTGTTTGATCACAGTCCGCGAAACACGTCAAATTTGAAAACGTTTGTGTACTTTAAGTTGGATATGCATCGTTAGTGTCTAATTACGTTAAATTTTTAGCTAAATATTAATTTTTAGTTTAATTAAATAAAAAAGAGGATTATGCGGAACACTTTTTGAAAACCGCGAAAAATAAAATTACTTGATATTTTTATGTGCTAGTAAACGTCTAGGGTAGCTAAAACTTGATAAATGTAAAAAAAGTAAAAAGTTTCAACTTCTAATAACCCGATTAAAATTAATATGATGCTTTATATAATCATACGAAATTTAATATGAGTCTTAATATAGTTTTATCCGAGAAATGGGCATAATAATTAAATATCATCCGAATAATGACGCGATACAATTTAATACGATTTTATAAGCGGTATAAATTTATATCTATCCAGTTTTTGATTTTAAAAAGTCATGAAAATTCAAAATATCTATTAATCTTTTTAGACTTTAGCCGCTTGCAAAAGGTTTACAACTTTATAATTTGTAACAAATTCTGTAGCATTTGGAAATTTTATTTATAATAATATTGTGTTTTTTTAAATATGATATAATATCAAAATATATATTATTTTGCAATGTCTAGGTATATAAATATATCGTAATTATTAATTGGATTAGTTTTAGTGTATTCTAAATGCAATATACAATTATACGCAACTATATATGACATCATGTTAAATTTTTTATACGAAATTAATTTTATATATGAATTTATATAATTATGTCCGGTTAAATCCACTGGCAGACAACACCTTATAAGTGTATATAAAATAATGTATTATTTTATGCAAAAGTTTTAACTCAAAAAATTAAAGATTTATAACCGTGCAAAAAACAAATTAAAAGCAAATATCCTATATAATTTGCCTGACACTTACAAGGAAGCTTTTCCGATGCGTTCCCTTTGAAATTAATGAAATCCGGATAGGTGATAAAGCAGCAAAAATATATGGAAAACGTATCTATTTTTAAAATTGGTGGTGAAATTTAACACATCTTTGTATGAAAATATGTTTAAAGTTTAGGAAATTTACATTTATTTAAAAACAGCGTTAAAATGCTCGAGAAAAAACACATTTTGAAAACCATTTTGACACTATGTCGTGGACCCCGGCTGCCACTTATTTGAATTATTTTAACAAATTATGTTTTTCCCCTTTTTCATATATCCGACTCATGTCTTGTATTAAAAAAATCGCAAATTTTACAAGCAAGCGTGATTGTAGTCTGAAAGAAATAATAATAAAGAAAAAATATAAAATTGAAAAATTAAAAAATATACCTGACATCGCATAGGTCTTATTTAAACTAAATTATGTATTTCCAATTCACTTTGATTTATATTCTGGACAATTTCAGACGCTTTTCAAATTGTCTTTAATCAATTTTTTAAATAAAAACCCTTTAAAATGTCTAAAAAAAAAAAAACTACATCGTTATAACACAAAGACTGGTTTAGCTACTTGATTTTAAAATGTCGCATTTCAAGGAGCGCCGATAGAAATTTGTTTACATTTAGTCTAAAAAAAAATTGAGAAAATTTGAGTTACATTGGACCACGTTAACACATTATGCATATCGATCAAAGTTTGAGGCTTAAATTTGTTTCAAAAAATTAAAAAATATATGAGATATTGTAATATATATCGTAAAAAAAAATACTGAAAACTATGTTACCGGATGCGTGCGAAGCAAACCAAATTTAAATAAAAAGATTGTACTGTACGTAAAGTAACGACTTTTACGGCACAAGTAAAATTAATTTTGAGTCTTAATGGTATCTCCATTTTAAAAGATTATGTCAAAATACACAGAAAAAATCATTGTCAAAAAATTTCAATTAAACTTTTGTTCGATTTCAAACTTACTTTCAATTAACTGTTTAATTGAAAATGAATTTGGTATCAAAAAAAAATTTTCAGTTTTTATAACGTATAATAAGAAATGCAAAAATTTTAAAAAGTCGCCAAAATTAACAAAATCTTTTAAAGTAGAAAATTCGCGTTTCTTTAATTTTGGTATTTTTTTTTAATTTTTTTTCGAATTTTGGCGTTTATTTTTTGGAGTTTTTTAAATTTTCTGCAATTTTGAGGATTCTTTTTTAAATTTTGGCAATTTTTTTTTCAAATTTTGCGATTTTTTCAAATGGTCTCGATTTTTTTTAAATTTTGGCGATTTTTTTTTTACAATTTTGGTGTTTTTTTTTTAATTTTTCCCAATAGTAAACAATATTCAATTAAATTCTTAGTAGATGTGAATAAAACTATATGTAATTGAAAATAATATTAATTAAATAGATACAAATTATTTTAGTTGTTACTACAATTGCATCAACACGACCGAATTCAGTTAAACTTTTGCTGAATCAACAAATATTTTAATTAAAACTAAATTTTAGTTTTTTCTGTGTAGACATATTTAATTTTTCGTTTGCATTGTCTCAAACAATTTTTTGATTATATTTTAAGTCAAAGGCTTCGAAATCACTTATGGAATGATTTTATTTATTGCTTTTAGTCGAAACTCAACTCTAACAATGATAGCCGCCCATTTGCAGGCGATGTTTTCTAACGTAATTTTAAGATTCGAACCATATAAAACTATTTCCTATTTGATCCAAGTCAAAAATAAATGTTTTCATATTAAATTTATCAATAACATTGTTACTTTCTAACAAATTGTATTAAGTTTTTCAATTTGTCAAATCATTTCGGGGGGGGCTCTAGCCCCCAAGCCCCCCCCCCCTAGCTACGTGCCTGATCATCGCTAAGATTATCTTCAACATCTTCGGCTAATGTACACCACGGCTTTAATTTGTCGGACGCATAAATACCTGTGTAGTGACGTTTGGTTCGTGTTGATCCAGGTAGATCGGTGATAACATACCGATCGTTGTCCAAGACACGGCTAATTAAATAAGGTCCTTTGTACTTAGGTTCTAATTTACGCGATTCGCCTGTACTGGGTGCTTCGTTTTCAGCTAGAACTAAATCATCAGCGTTGTACTTTACGGGTGTAGAATGTTGTTTATCGTATCGTTCTTTAGCCTTTTGTTTTGCTTGAGATACACGTTCAGTAGTAGCTTCTCGTAATTCGTTTAAATCTTTTTCATCATGTTCATAATCGTCTTGTAAAATTAATGTTATTTTGTTCTTCAAAATGTGGCGGGGTGTAAATCCATATACTAAATCATGGGGTGATTGTTTTGTTGTCTTATTACGCATAGTGTTGATAGACCATTGGATGTTTCGTAAATTATCATCCCAACGTTTATCAATATCTGTTGTCGTCTTTAGCATTGAAAGTAGAGTTCTATTAGTACGTTCAGCGTGTCCGTTTTGCACGGGGTGTTCGAACAGCATTTTGAATGTGTTTTATATTATAATCGTTACAATATCTGCTAAATTCTTTAGAGGTGAACGCTGTGCCTCTGTCGGTAACAATTCGTATTGGAACGCCTACATAGCTGCTTACTTCATCAAGGATCGCTAAAACATGTTTCGTTGCTGTGCTTTTTACAGCTCTTATAATCGTGTATTTTGTAAAAGCATCAACCAAAACAAGGATATGTTCATTTCTACGGCTACTTTTAGGAAATGGTCCTAAATGATCTAGATGAATCGTATGGAACGGTTGAGGATCGACATCATCATAATAATATACACCTTCTTGTTTTCCACCAGGTTTCTTGTTGTACGCGCAGTCGACACACGACTTTATGTATGATTTCACAAAATTCCTCATTCTAGGAAACCACATGTAGTCCTGAATACGTTCAATTGTCTTATCGGTTCCTAAATGACCTGCGTTATCGTGATTGTTGTTTACTATTCGCCATCGTAGGGATTTTGGTACGACCCAAAGCTTTTTATTATTTACTTTCCTATAAAGTCTACCGTGAGATATTTCGTACTCTTTTAATGATATAGGATCATTTTCGTTCATTTATTTAAAATTTGTTTAATGTTATCGTCCTGTAGTTGCATACTAAATAGAAAATCCTCGTCTGCAATAGTTGTCTTCATAACCATGAGAGATGCAGTTTCAATTTCATGTGACTCTTCCACTGGATAACGGCTTAAAGCATCTACGTGATCCATTCGTTTACCTGGACGATGTTCGATCGTTATATCGTAATCTTGTATACGTAGCCACCATCTTGCTATTCGGGGAATTAATTCACGTTTTTGCATAGCAGTACGAATTGCATTACAGTCAGTTATCACTTTTACTTGTTTACCATACACATAGTATCGCATACGTTCCAGAGTTTCGACGACAGCTAAGGTCTCGAGTTCGTAAACTATGGTATTTTCGTTCATCATTACTCGTAGATCGGCTATAATAAATTATCGGTTTCCAACCATCTTCTTCTCGTTGTAATAATACACCTGCCAGACCGATACTACTGGCGTCTGTATGTATTTCGTGATCACTTTCAACTCGATATGTTGTCATTACTGGTTGTGTTGTTAATGCGTTTTTTAATTTTTGAAATGAAGCCTCTTGCTCCTCATGCCACTCAAATTGGACATCCTTCTTTAGAAGTCTTCTCATTGGCTCGGAAATTACGGCATAGCATGTTACAAACTTTCTAAAATACCCACTTAATCCTAGAAATTTACGTACCTCGTGTACATTGGATGGTGTTTTAAATTGCTGAATCGCCAACGTTTTAATTGTTCCGGGACTTATACCATTCGGTGTAAGTTTATGACCAAGAAACTCGACAGAGCCCTTAAGAAATTCACATTTTCTTACGTTTAGTGTTAAATTTAATTCGCGTAATGCCATAAAAACTCTTGACAGTTTGTCAAACATTTCATCACTAGAATTACTACCGATGAGGATATCATCCATGTAGTGTAGCATATCGTTGGGTTTCGTTTTTTCCTTAATAAGAGTCATAAGTCGTTGAAAAACGGCTGGTGCGTTTTTGAGCCCAAACGGCATACGTTTAAATTCGTAAAGTCCATCAGTTGTCACAAATGCTGTATATTTCCTATCTTCACGAGCAATAGGAACTTGATAATATCCGCAATTCAAATCAAGGGTCGTAAAATAATTATACCGGGTTGCATTTTGTAATCTCTCTTCGATATTCGGCATTGGATATATTTCCTTTTTAACGTGACTATTTAACCGGCGGTAGTCAACACACATACGATCAGAACCGTCTTTCTTTTTAAGTAAAATTATCGGACTAGCGTAAGTAGATTCAGATTTCGTTATAATATCATTACGTAAAAGTTCATTTATCATCTTATTGACCGTTTCCTTTTTCGGTTCCGGTACACGATAAGGTTGTTGCGTTATCGGTTTATCGGTATCTAGTTCAATATGCATTTCGATTGCATCCGTTTTGCCAATTTCAGTTAAATCACTAGCGAACACGTCGCGATATTTATTTAAAAATTCCGTTAAATTGTCCTTCACTAAAATATCCTCGCTACCACATATTATATCATTTTTATCAATCGCGGTTTTATGTTCATTACATACAACAGTTTTTTACGATTATATCTTCAAATATAAATTCACCATTCTGAGTACTTACGTATGTGTTATCAAAAATGTCCTCACCAAGAATTAAATCTGTGGTTAATAAGTCATCATCGACAATATAAACTTCGATGTTGCGTATTATACCGTCTATTTGGATAACGATAAAAATCTTTTGTGTTGCGAAGCGTGCACCACCACAAAATCCATTTATTTTCAATAAACACTTTTTTCGTTCATTTGGTAACGTTTTTACTACGGTTTCACCCAATCATATGACATTTACTGCCAGTGTCTAAAAATGCTTTAAAGTTCTTACCGTTTATACGTACGGATTTATAAATTTCCTTTCACAATCACTTATATTTGTTTTATGGACGTTCGCATTATTTCGTTTAATACCACAATTTTCTGGTTCACCACGTTTATGCACTTTCTGACAATCGTTACAACGTTTACGCGTAGAGGGTTTTGTACATTGACTCGAAATATGTCCTTGTTCCGAACAATTGTAGCACGTTACTGATTTTTTATTTTCACTTTTTACCCTCTTTAATTTTATTAAAATTGTTATTATTGTTATATTTAGGTTTATCGTTATAATACTTTTTCACAACCGACACGTTTCGTAAATAGTCTTCAATTGTTTCTCGCAATTCTTTAAAAGTATTAAATTTAATCGCGGCGATAGCGTTTTGTAAGTCTCTATTTCGTAATCCTTCACGGATATATTTAATAATTGCTGCATCACTAAGATCGTAGCGTTTTCCTATTGTACAAACACGAAAACAGTAGTCGATTATACGTTCACCATCTTCTCGTATGGCACTTCTCATTTTAAAATGTACGTCAGCTTCGTCAAAGGTGGATTCAAATTCATCTTTTAAACTTTTCGAAAATTCATACCAATTCGAGTACAGAACTGGTGTGGAATCCAACCACATTTTTGCTACTCCCTTCATTTTTGAGTATACCGCTAACAACAAACATTTTTCGTCCCAATTGTACGCCATTAATGAATTATTCACTCGATGAATAAACTGATTCACGGAAATTGATGATTCGCGAGTAGGATCGAACTCAGGAATAGTTTCGGCTATTTCTTTGACGGAATGATTTCTTGGAGGCTGTTCGTATTCACGCTTTGGAGTTTCATTCGTTTCGCGGTTAACTAAATGATCATTTTCGCGCGGCGTTACTTCAGGCATACGTTGTAATAATGTCATCATCATTTCGCGCATTTCATCAATTTGACTTTGCATTGATGAAACTTCTACCACGGTATCGTCACTCATTTTGATTTCGTCACTACCGTTCGCTTCAATTAATCTTTGTATTAATTCAGCTTTTTGTCCCGACGTTGACAAATTCTTTCACGAAGAATCACTTTGAGTTGTTCTATTTTCAATGAACTTATTTTTTTCCATTATTATAACGTTACGTTATTTAAAATAAAATTTTAATTCTATTTATCGTTAATTTTATATATAAAAATCACTTTTATTTTTATCTTGCGTATACACACTACTTTTCCTTTTTTTCTTTTCTACTCGGGTAGCTGCAATTTACTTTATTCGTTTCTTTTTCACGTTACATCTGTTTTTGTTCTTTAAAATATTACGTTTTTTTTTCTCCTGCAAACCTATGCTTGCACTTTTTCAAAATTTATACGTTATTCTTTTTCTTTTCTATACATAAAAACTATGCGAATGCTTTATATATGTACGTTTTCGATTTCCCGTTTTTTTCTACAAGTATTTGACGTTCACTTGTCTGCGTTTGCGTAATTGTTGTTTTTCTTTTACCGTGCTCGTTATTTCTATGCGCAAGAGTATTTTACTTCGTTCACTCACACACACACACATATTTTCTAAAAATGTTTACTCATACCAATACAAGTTTTTTCCAAAATCTCTTGATTTTCTTTCGTTCGATTATTTAATATGAATATTTATACGTTCATTCATACAAATACATACACGTTTACTTTTTCCGATTTTTTTTCACACATTCGTCGTTTGCCTCGGTATGATTATTTAACTCGTTCAATCATATAATCGTTGGCTTTTTCGTTTTGTTTGAGTATTACCACGTTCACTCATATATACGTATATCTTATAAAATCGTTTTTTTTTTTTATATGGTCTCGCTCACTACACTTGTTGCAAAAAAATAAGGGTGATTTTTTTTCTATAATCGTTCGTTACTCCCACTTATTTTCCTTTAACATTTTTTTCATCGTTTTAACGTAAGCCTTTTTTCTAATTAAAAGAGACACGAACTTTTTTCTTTGCATTTACGTACGCGTTTATGGCTTCTAAATCTCACTTCTGAACTAAAAGACATTAGACATCTTTTACTGTTTTTAATTTAACTTAGATTTATTTAAATAATTAATAATGTAAAGTAAAGAATTAAATATGATTTTCATTTGTCAAGACGTTTTCCGAGGTTGAGTGCACGAACGAGACTGCCTGTTTGTCGCAACAGAGTTACCATTTTTCATCTGTCAACCAGTGTGGCTAACAATTGTTTTTGCAACGCTTTGAGAACCATATAAATAACATCCTCACACCGAAAAACATGATTATCGTTTGATAAAACACTTAAAACCTGTAAATCGGAATGCTCTGAACGCCTCTTAAAAGGCTTTAAAAACGCTTTCATCATCATTTTCTACCTGGGTACCAGGCACGTAGCTAGGGGGGGGGCTGGGGGCTAGAGCCCCCCCCCGAAATGATTTGACAAATTTAAAAACTTAATACAATTCGTTAGAAAGTAACAATGTTATTGATAAATTTAATATGAAAATAATTATTTTTGACTTGGATCAAATAGGAAATAGTTTTATATGATTCGAATCTTAAAATTTCGTTAGAAAACATCGCCTGCAAATGGGCGGCTATCATTGTTAGAGTTGATTTTCGACAAAAAGCTATAAATAAAATCTTTTCATAAGAGATTTCGAAGTCTTTGACTTAAAATATAATCAAAAAATTGTTTGAGACAATGCAAACTAAACAGAAAAACTAAAATTGAGTTTTAATTAAAATATTTGTTGATTCAGCAAAAGTTTAACTAAATTCGGTCGTGTTGATGCAATTGTAGTAACAACTAAAATAATTTGTATCTATTTAATTAATATTATTTTCAATTACATATAGTTTTATTCACATCTATTAAAAATTTAATTGAATATTGTTTACTATTGGGAAAAAATTAGACCATTTGAAAAATCGCAAAATTTGAAAAAAAAAAATGCCAAAACAATCCTCAAAATTGCAGAAATTTAAAAAACTCCCAAAATAAACGCCAAAATTCAAAAATAAATATAAAAAATGACCAAAATTAAAGAAACACGAATTTTCAACTTTAAACGATTTTTTTAATTTTGGCGACTTTTTAAAATTTTTGCATTTGTTTCAATGTTGTTCAACGTTATAAAAACTGAGAATTATTTTTTATACCAAATTCATTTTCAATTAAACAGTTAATTGAAAGTAAGTTTGAAATCGAACAAAAGTTTAATTGATTTTTTTTTTTGACAATGATTTTTTCTGTGTATTTTGACATAATCTTTTAAAATGGAGCTACCACTAAGACTCAAAATTAAGTTTACTTGTGCCGTATAAGTCGTTACTTTACTTACAGTGCAATCTTTTTGGTAAATTTGGTTTGCTACGCACGCATCTGGTAACATAGTTTTCAGTATTTTTTTTACGATATATATTTCGATATCTCATATTTTTTTAATTTTTTGAAACAAATTTAAGCCTCAAACTTTGATCGATATGCATAACATGTTAACGTGGTCCAATGGGACTCAAATTTTCTCAATTTCTTTTTAGACTAAATGTAAACAAATTTCTATCGGCGCTCCTTGAAATGCGACATTTTAAAATCAAGCAGCTAAACCAGTAATAACGATGTAGTTTTTTTTTAGACATTTTAAAGGATTTTTATTTAAAAAATTGATTAAAGACAATTTGAAAAGCGTTTGAAATTGTCCAAAATATAAATCAAAGTGAATTGGAAATACGAAATAAATAAGACCTAGGCGATGGAAATAAGACCCAGGCGAGGTCAGGTATATTTTTAAATTTTTAAATTTTCCAATTTTATATTTTTTCTTTATTATTTCTTTCAGACTACAATCACGCTTGCTTGTAAAATTTACGATTTTTTTTAATACAATACATGAAGTCGGATATATGAAAAAGGAGAAAAAATAGTGAATAATTTGTTAAAATAATTCAAATAAGTGGCAGCCGGGGTCCACGACATAGTGTCAAAATGGTTTTCAAAATGTGTGTTTTCTCGAGGATTTGAACGCTGTTTTTAAATAAGTCTAAATTTCCTAAACTTTAAACATATTTTCATACAAAAATGTGTTAATTTTCACCACCAATTTTAAAAATAGATACGTTTTTCATATATTTTTGCTGCTTTATCACCTATCCGAATTTAATTTCAAAGGAAACCCATCGGAAAAGCTTCCTTATAAGTGGCATGCAAATTATATAGGGTATTTGCTTTTAATTTGTTTTTTTGACGGTTATAATTCTTTAATTTCCCGAGTTAAAACGTTTTGCATAAAATAATACATTATTTTATATGCACTTATAAGGTTTTGTCTGCCAGTGCATTTAACCGGACATAATTATATAAATTCATATATAAAATTAATTTCGTAGAAAAAATTGGATGTAAATGTGTATTACATCAATACAATACAATTAATTGCATCATTTTGTGTATAATTTTATACACAAAATTTACCCCAATTTTTGTCTTTTGAATTGATTTCTTTCTGGTTCTTAACCCTAAAAAAAATTTGTTTCATTTGTAACATTATGAGTTCTTAATTTAGTCTAAGATTTTCAATCTAAAACTCTAAATTTAGTTTCAACGTTTTTTCCGTGTTTGTTATTCAATTGTGTAAGTTAATAAATTCCACAAAATCTTAATTTTCATTATATTATTTTTTATTTTTGAATATATTAAAATATCCAAATGCTATGGAATTTGTTACAATTTATAAAGTTGTAAACCTTTTGCAAGTGGCTAAAGTCTAAAAGTCTAAAAGGATTAATAGATATTTTGGATTTTCATGAAGTTTTAAAATCAAAAACCGGACACAACTATAGCTTATTTTGTATATTTCAGTATCAGTTCACATATAAATTTATACCGCTGTATAAAATCGTATTAAATTGTATCGCGTCATTATTCGGATGTTATTTAATCTGATATTATCAAATTAAAACTAAACTAATGCAAATATAATTATTATGCCCATTTCTCGGATAAAACTTTATTAAGACTCATATTAAATTTCGTATGATTATATAAAGCATCATATTAATTTTAATCGGGTTATTAGAAGTTTAAACTTTTTTTACTTTTTTTACATTTATCAAGTTTTAGCTACCCTAGACGTATATTAGCACATAAAAATATAAAGTAACGCAATTTTATTTTTCGTGGTTTTCAAAAACTTTTCCGCATAATTCTTTTTTTATTTAATTAAACTAAAAATTAATATTTAGCTAAAAATTTAACGTAATTAGACAATAACGATGCATATCTAACTTAAAGTACACAAACATTTTCAAATTTGTGATCAAACAGATTAAAGCGTTGTTTCGCAATATAGACATCAAAATTCGCAAAATAATGAACACAATAAGTAATAAATGAAAAAATGCATTTTAAGGAAATGCACTTTATGCGGGAGGTTTTTGTTTCAAAATGAAATCAGAAAGCTATTTCTATTATTAATATATGATTGCCCATTACGTGTAGGTAAAAATTTAGCAAACAAATCTTTTATTTTATATAATAAACTGGACCTTAAAAGCCCGTTTTTAGACAAATCTAAAAAACAATCAAGAATTTAAAAGAAAAAGCTTTTACTTTAGTGTGCAAAAAAAAATATATAATCAAAAAAAAAAAATCGAAAAGCCCCCCCCCCCCCCCCCCCCCCCCGAAACCAATTCCTAGCTACGTGCCTGCTGGGTACCATAGATTGCATATATTTAAATTTCTTCTTCTTCTTTTATCTACAAACACATTATTCATTCACATTCAAATATTTTTTTGTATAAGGTGGCGCAAAAATAACCTTAAGATGTTTTTTTTTTATTATGTATTTATTATGTATAGCATTTTCTGATAGGAGGATTACTTTTGCGCCACCTTATATAATTATAGCACGTAAGTCCAACACATTCTCATGAGTTTGATGCACTGACAGCTAATGTTAAAAAGTTCGAAATCTATGTAATCTATGCTGGGTACTCTTAGAGCCAGTTTTGGGAAGACGATCAAACTTGGTTTTACTAGTGTTTTGTTAAACTTTAATAATATATAAACTGCTTTTAAACCTATATGCTGTTTTTCAGTGATGGTTTAGAAAATCTCAAATTAAATAAGAATACCTTATTTTACACCAAAAAAAGTAAGGTCATTTTCAAAATAAATATGGTAACACTTGCGAATGTCAAAAATGAAAACAAACAAAACGACGTGCGTAGAAAAAAAATGTTTGTTTATTTTGTGCCCAACAATTAAATATTTCTTTGGTTTAATATTGGTTGTAATTAAATATAAAATGGAACGCAGTAGACGGACAAACAATTTTTCAACAAAAGAAAAAAGACAGCAATTTTATAAAAATCCTTTTTCAAAAATTTCTTATATATTGTTTTTTTTGGACTTTTACTTAACATCTGTTTTATTTATGTATAATTTTCATTCACAGCTGTTAGGTTTTGACAACTCAAACTTAGTTAAAACTACCAATGCTGGCCGGTTAAACTACAGGGTGTCCGCCGGAAATGTATACTACTTTGTTTATAATTTTTGATTAAATAAAAGAGAATGGATCTTATATTGATAAATGTTTTATTTAATGTCGGCAATTATGTATGGGATACAAAATCAGATAAATGTCCGCCTCTGTTAGCCTCACAAATGCGAGCCCTTTTGAGCACAGTTTTCATTACATTCTCAGACATTTCACGCGGTATTTCATTAATTTCATCGCGAATATTTTGTTTGAGTTACTCAAGTGTTTCTGGTTTGTTTGCACAAACCTTGATTTCAGATATCCCCACAAAAAGAAGTCCGGAGCAGTCAAATCAGGCGGCCGTGGAGGCCAATCAACATCACCATTTCTTGAAATAACTTGTTGTGGAAAGAGGTCTTGCAGTAATTCCATTGTAATCCTGGCTGTATGCGATGTGGCACCGTCTTGTTGATACCACATGTTAATCAAGCCAACAGCATGCAGTTGTAGCGTTAAAAAGTTTTCAATCATATCACGATATCGCTCCTTATTCACAGTTATCGTTACGCCGTTTTTCATTTTCAAAGAAGTAAGGTCTAATGATTCCTCCTGATCAAATTGCTCACCAGACTGTCACTTTTAATGAATGCAAAGGTGACTGATGAATAATTTGAGGGTTTTCCATTGCCCAGAACCGATTGTTCTGTTTATTCACATATCCATTCAAATGAAAATGTATTGGCATATGTACGGAGGGGTAAATAGTCTTATGGAAGAAGCTCTTGTGTCAACTGAATCTTAAATGGAAACAAATGCAAATCCTTGTGAAAAATTTTTGCCAAAGTTGTTCTTTGAAGAATAAGCTCCTGAGCACGGCGTCGAATTGAGGTTGATGGATTGTTTTGAACACTTTCTTGAGCAGCAGTAAAGTTTTCAGCCAAACTTGCAGTAGGTTGTGGTCCATGCTTGGACCTCTCACCAACAGACCCTCTTTCTTCGAAGTCATTCACTACACGATAAATAGTGCGTTTTGTTGGCACGTCGTTCCTCCCAAAAATTTTACGTAAATTTCTCATCGTCACAGTAATCCATGATTGAATTTGATTAAAATGTTTTTAACGATTAAAACACGTTGGTTTATCGAATATTTTTCCATAATAAAATTGCCACGTGTCTACTTCACGACTGCCAAGACTAATGTTTACCAAAATGGCGACAAAACAAAGTAGTATACCTTCCCGGCGGACACCCTGTACAATTTAAATAAAATAAACTTGATCTCAAAAACAGCATTTTAAGTTTAAACTTCGTTAAAACTACACACAGAGAAATAAAGTGCCAACCGAATTTAAAAGTGTATTTTGGTGTTAACACCCAATAAATTCGGTTAGTACAACCATATTCAAATTTGATTTCTGAATATTTTGGTTGTTGCAACTAAAATTCAGTTGTATTAACCGAATTTTGTTTGTGATAACCGATATGCAATTGTACCAATCGATTTCAGTTGTTAGTAACCGAATTTGAGTCGTAGTAACAGAATTTCAGTTAGCAAATGGATAAAATTTTTCTCTGTGTGTACAAACAGGTTGAACTAGAGCCCAAAAACTAGCTCTTAAAGGAATTATTTTTTATTTTGCAATAGTTTATGTTTTTTTTAATATTTTTTTTTTAGTTTTTAACTATAAATAACACATTAAATTTTAGTATTGCCCACAGACTTTTCAATAATATTAATTTGAAAAACAAAACTCCAAATCATCTTTTAATTTTCAATTTAATTGATTACACAAGGCAACAATTTTGAAAAAATTTTAGGGGCTTTGAAAACCACTATACAATTCTGATGTATTGTGGTCCCAGTAGTACAAATATGGTTCAATTTTGAAATTCTATGGAGAGGTTTTTTTTTAAAAATTTTTAAGTAAAATTATAATTTTTTTAGACGTTTCTCCACATAATTAATGATAACTAAAAAAAAAATTAGTCCGATATTATTCAAATAAATTTAGAAAAACTGAAATTTACATAGCCTTTAATCCGTTAATATATTGCGTTTCAATCGGCTCAGTAGTTTCGGAGTTATAATAAAAAATTGAGGGAAAAAATATTTTTTTTTACGTGAAAATAGCCAAATTTTTTTTGTTTTAAAAAAATCATAAAAAATCGAAAACGGCAAAAATCGTTCAGATTTATTGCTTTATCGCAAAGCCACATGTAATAGGAACAAAATGAGATATCGATCATAAAAATCGATTGATTTTTTTCGAATTTATTCACAATTAAGTGAATTCGCTCATTTTCACCAAATTTTAGTTTTTTGTCTGATATACATAAAATTGAGTAGTTAATGTTCTTCTTTCGATTGATTGAATTTTGAAAACAATTTCCCCATGCTATGTACAAATTTTCACATCAAAAATGCATTACATAGTAAACATTCGTGTATTTTTTGGCAAAACCCTACCTAGAATATACTGATTCTATTCTTCGGAAAGACATTTGTGTTGGATGAGCTTAAATGTAAATAATAAATAAATTAAATAGTAGAAATTTATATTTTATTATTCACATTTATTATAATAAATAAAACAAGAAAATAATAAATAAATATGTATTATAAACTACAAACTCTGAAATTTTCTTTTAGTCGATTTCTACTATTGTTGAATAACGAAGTGTTACTCTGAATACTCCAGCAAAAATCAGCCATCATGTGTGCATCCCAGCGACCCTGGTATCGTTCCTCCCATTGTCCGGATATCTTGGTGGAATCGTTCGCCCTGTTCTTCACTCAAGTCTCCTAGATTTTCAGGAAAACGATCTAAGTGACTGTGCAGGTAGTGTACTTTGATGCTCATGTTGCATCCAAGATTCTGGAAGTGAGTTAACATCTCTTCAACGTGCGCAACGTAATCATCACCCTTGTTATTTCCTAAGAAATTTTGAATAACCCATACAAACGAATCCCATGCATTCTTCTCAATTTCTGACATTGAACTGCCAAAATTCAGTATCGTTCACCAATTTGCGAATTTGTGGGCCATCAAATATGCCTGCTTTCAGCTTTTCCATACTTAGATTGGGAAACTTCCTTGAAATATACTGGAAACATTCACTATCTTTGTTAAGTGCTTTAACATATTGTTTCATCAGACCAAGTTTAATGTGAAGAGGGGGTAATATGATGCGATCTCGGGGCACTAGAGCCACATTTATAACATTTGGCGTACCTGGAACTAGTGTTTCCCTAGAAGGCCATTGTTTTCTCTTCCAATGTTCTGTTTTAGCTCTGCTGTCCCATAAACATATAAAACAAGGATATTTTTGTAAAGCCGCTTTGTTGGCCTAAGAGGAAATTTACCATCTTAAGATCAACACAAATTACCCACTTATGTTCATCATACTTTATCTTCTTCATGACCAATGCAATTACAGAGTATTCTTCTTTTACTTTGGTTGAATGTGCGATCGGCAAGGAGTGAAATTTATTTCCATTATGCAAAAGGACACACTTCAAGCTGCGTTTTGATGAGTCGATAAATAAACGCCATTCGTTTGAATCATATCTCTGTAAGCCCATGGCAGTCATCAAACCAGAAATATCTGTGCAGTACACAAAGTCATCCTCTTCAGCAAAATAATGAAGTAAGTCTTTTTCTCGAGTACGGTAATACGAAACTTTAGTTTCTTTAGTTATGAGACCTGTTTCTTTCATCCGGGACGCAAGTAATTCAGAAGATCTTTTCGACAATCCAAGGTCTCTAATTACATCATTAAGCTGATCTTGATTCCATGGTCTCGGCGAGAAATGTTTGTGTGGGATGAACTCGTCATTTTCAGCTGTAGATGGTAGTGCTGGATCTGACATATCTGATTGGTAAGACATACTTGAGGTTGAGTGTCCTGGTGAAGATGAAAGCACATGACTACAGCTTGCACCCCGATCTTGAGCATATTCTATTTCTTGTGAATGTAGAACTGCAAGTGTAAACCCATCAGCAGACCTCGTGGGGTAAGACCATCGCATTTGTTTTCCAAAACCGCTTTTTGTACTTAAACAAAAATAACACTCGGATGCGTGGTTCGCTGTTTCTCTCCATAGCATAGGCTTCAAAATTTCCAAGTGTCGTCTGTAAAATGAAAAAAAAAATTGAAATCAGGAATATGAAGAATTCAAATTTTAATTAAGAAATATTGTAATTATAAAATATTCCAAATCTATTAATTTATACTTACTTTACGTTAGAAGACTTCATAGATAAATTCAATCGACATGGAATGCATATAGTACTCGGTGTCCAATGCTGGTTCAAATTGTGCGGATAGATATTATAGCAATCTTGATATGACTTTTGCAATGAAGTTAAGAAGCACTTCCGTTTTTTCCCGGTGATATATTGGCCGCACACATAACAAAATAAATCTGGATCGTTTTTACATAAAAATGTTCTGGCTTTCTGGCTCATTTTTATTAATATTTGAAAATTGTTTTTAACTTCTAAGCTGTATGACTCTAATTTTTGTGTAGGTATTAAATGATGTTTGCGTTATCGCAAACACTTCTGGAATGAAATAAAAAGGGTCAAGGAGATCTTATAAATACTGATACTATAATTTGGGATAACCCTTTGTGTGGATACAGTTTGTGTGTGCTGCAAATTTTTTATTATTCCCAAGAATCATAAAAAACATTAAGGGCTTTTATGAAAAAAAATCATCCGTTACAGGTAGCTAACGGAAAATAAGAGCACTTCAGCGTACACGCACATTTATGAGCGTTTTATTACTATCCTACCGCAATCGTAAAAATTAAACAATCTTTTGTTTATTACTTATTTTTTTTTAATTATTAGAATCATAAAAATGTCATAGAGGTTTTTTCCCAAAGGGGTTTTGCCAAAATGCGTGTCGTAAAATGCACCTGAGTTTTTATGTTCTGCATTTTCATTATATAGTAGGTACAATTTTCTACAGTGCTTGTAAATATGCGATACCTTCAATTAATTGTAAATAAAAATGTAAAGCATGCATCGATTTTTATGATCCATATCTAGTTTAATTCGCATGATATGTAGCTTTACTACAAAAAAATAAAAAGTAATATTTTTTGCAGTTTTCGATTTTTCCAGATTTTTGTTTTTCAATTTTTTTTTTTTTTTTAGCATTTTTTTTTTTTTTGCTAACAATTTGTTTCATAACTTTGAACTATTGATCGCATTAAAAAAATTTGTACACGTTCTTTAAAGATATTGTAAACCTTAATTTTTGTAAATTTAATTTGACAAAATCGGACTAGTTGTTTTTGAGTTATGACAACATAAGTGGAGAAATGTCTCAAAATATTGTCAATTTTACTTAAAAAATTTTTAAAAAAAAATTATCCATAGAATTGAAAAATTTTACCATTTTTGTACTTAGGCAGCCATGATGCATCAAATCTATATAGTGGTTAGTCAAGCCTTTTTTTGCTGTTGACCTGTGTTATCTTTCAATATAAACTACACACATTAAATATTTTTTGTAAACAGCCTAAAATGTATCAATAATATTTGTTTAACGTGTGTACTCCACTTAAAACCACTTAAATTTCAAAAAACTTTCTTTGAGAAATATGCCTCAATATCTTTCAAATTTACAATAAATTTCTTCTTGTCCGAGTTTTTCATTGAACTTTTGTAAAATCTTCTTTTACTCAATTTAATGTCAATTTTAAATTAGAGCTTTAAAGATCTAAACAATAAATTACTTTATAAATTAAAAAATTTTCACCACTCAATATATTTATTACAATTTTTTTTATGGTCTGGTCTGTGTTTTTATTAGAAGGGAAAAACTTTATTTTTTAATGAAATCAAATTAAAACACTTTAGAAACTCATTTTTAAGAAAACTTTTTTTTTCCAGAGTTTTTTTTTTCAACTTTCATCAAGAAAAAAGACAAAATATACAAGGCTAATAAAGTCAGCAGGATATACTTAAGTAAGCTAATCATCATTTAAAACCAATAGATGAGAGTGTACGCAGTGTAAAGGACACTAAAAGACACACACACACAGATACACAGAGTCTGCAAAAGTGTTTGTTCTATAATAATGATACTGATGATGTCGTTTGGTCAACATTATTACAGTTGAATAAGTGCTACAATATTTATCCATTCCTTATACTTTACCTCTGCTTCTCTTGGCTGTCCTTAAGTTCATCATAAATACTCTTCATTATCATCATTATCGTCAACATCAAAGTCATTTGTCCTGTTCAATGTGCAACCGTCTATTTTTTTTATTTTTTTGTCTTTAAATTACAAAAAAAAAAAATAAAAATGAGCAACAGCATAAAATTGTGAAAGCTAAAGATTTAAATTAAATTATATTAATGATTAAACGAAGTTTTTTCTCAATTTTCTTTTTCTATTTTAAGTAGCTATGGTATTTTTTTTCCATAGAAGCTATTTAACATTTTCATGCGGGTGGAATTTATTTAGACAAAACATGAGTACTAGATTTTCTACAACTTTTCGTATTTATATTTCGCCTTATGCTTATTGCCACATTTAAGTGATAAGTATAAATAAAAAAATTCTAAAAATAATTTAATTTTTTTTCTTGAGAATCATATACAGAATAAATCCTTATAAAAAAAAAAAGAATATCATCTTCATCAGTTTCATCAGTTTCATCCGAATCAGCAGTATCATCAAGTTGTATCATAACACACAATAACACTTTGAACTTAAAACGGGTTTTATTTAAATTATCACTAGGGGTATAAGGATTCGAAACAAAACAGTTACAATGCGTTACAACGGGGAAAAAATTATACCAAATCTTTAGCATATTTTTTGTTTTTATTTTTCGATGAGGTACAGTGATTCGGTTAGATTTTTTGAATATGCTGGCCATTTCAAAAACAAATTTTAGCACTCTAAATAATGCAAAAAGGAACTTTTAAAAAATCAATTTATTGGCTTTTCTTAGAAATACTTAAAACTCCGTTCGAATTTTTTTTTTTTAAACTTTATGACATCCCGAGTTAAAAGATGCACATATAATAATATATATTCATATATGCAATTATACACTGGCACCAGTGAAAGACACAAGGATAACTGTTTAGTGAAAACAGTGAAGTTTCCAGAAAGCCAGATGGTGTGGGGCTGTTTTTACTATTTTATCCGGGGTCCCTTATTCCATATTCAAGGAACTGTAAACGCTGAAAATATGGACAAATTATTAGGACCAATTACTGCCAGCCATTGAGGAACATTTATCGTACAGTAATGAGTTTGTTTTCCAGGACGATTCTGCGCCATGCCATCGTGCCAAATCGGTAAGTAATGGCTTTTTAGTGTTAATTAAGAACAAAAAGAATAAAAAAATTAAAAAAAAATAATATTAATATTAATTTTTTTGCAGATTAAAAAAGTGTTGATTGGCCCGGAAACTCGCCCGATTTAAATCCACCCTCTGGCACATTATGAAACGAAAAGTAGCCGATAATAAGCCAGAGGGTAAAAAATCGCTTGTTGCTGCTTTGGATAAAGTCTGATACGAAGAAATTACCGATAATATCCTCCAAGTCCTTGTTGACTCAATGCCATCCAGAATAGAGGCTGTAATAAAGGCAAAAGGAGGAGCAACACGATACTGATATTTTTTTTTTTTGGTTCTAGTGTTAAGTCAGTATAACTGAAAAAAATCCTGAAAAACTTTGAATAACTTTAAGTTTTATTTAATATTTAGCAATATTCATAACAATGTGAATTTTCTTCAATAATTTTATTTTAAATAAAAACTAGTGAAACTTTCCTTAAATTTGGTACTTTTTTAATATTGTCCTTGGTTTGGTCTTAAAAATAATTAAAAAATATATCCTTTTAACAAAAACCGATTTTAACTGTTTTTATAAACAATATTCTACAAATTTCTCAGTGGTGCGGTTTTTATGACCGCCAGTGTATATAATCATATATAGCACCATATATAATTAGATGTAATTATATAAGCGGGTGATTATTAAAAAATTTGTTTGTATGGTGCTATATGAAATTATATATAATTACATATGGTCCAATATATAATTATATTTGTCTTATATAATTTTAACTAATTATATAAAATTATATATACCAGTTTTTCTGATCAGATTATATATAATTATATCCACCAATTTCCGTATATAATTATATATAATTTGATACGGCTTATATAATTTTTTTCAATCGGATTTAAACACTTTTTTTTATTTTATGACATCCCGAGTAAAAAAGTGTATATAAAATTATATATGATGAGATATTTTCCGCAAGTATAAGAGGATATAATTTAATACAAAAAATAGTTTTATTAAATTGTATCACTTTTTGTCTAATAATATTTAAATAGATACAACTTAATGAATAACTATTCAATTCTATCCGAGTTTTGTCCTGATATAATTACTTCTAATTATTATATTTTAATACAATTAGATATATTAAATTTCATACACTCAGAAATAATTAGATTAGAAGAAGTTGCCTTAGAACCGATTCTAGAGCCAGTTATAGAACTGGTTCTGGGATAGTGAACCTTACAATTTGACTCCCAGGAACTGTTCTAGAAACGGTTCCATGTAACCGGTGGTAAAAGAAGCTGTTCTAGAAAAGTTTCATAGGTAATCTGTTCTAAAAAAATTTGCTAGATGGTGTTTGTTGTTCGATTTCGCAAATTTGTAAACTATTTTCTTAAAATATTTTGCGATTTTTGAATTATATATAGTTACATAGAAACTGACTTAGGAAATTTTTTTTTTAAAAAAGCTCGTGTCATACGATAGCGAATCAAGTTTAAAAAAATACAAAAAAAAAAAAAAAATGTCGTCAAAAAATTAACCCGCTAGTGCCGCAACCAGTACGAAAAACATGGTTTCGAGATAAACCCGTTCAAAGTTTGTGAACAAAGAAAAAAAAGGTGACCTTCAATCTGCCATGACTGCTTCGTACTGTATGCCTTCGTTATCTTGTGTTGTGCTGTTTCTTACGGTTTTTGCAATCGTTTAGCAATTCGGGCTTCTTTTGAAGCTTCATATGCCAAAAGTCCACCAAGTCAGGTAGCAAGTAAAACAAGTATATACCAGCTGCCGTACGTAGGTAGCGCGAAAATTAAAAATGCGCTCTCAATAATCCGGCTGTAACTTTTGAACCCGTAGGAATTTTTCCATGAAATAGAATCTTAAGAATATTTACTAAAATACAAAATTATAAAAAAAGTCGATTTCAAAAAGCGGCCAATGTCATGGATGACATTAAGAAAAATGCGGACTCATACCACTTTTAAAATAAAAATGTTTGTTAAATCGTTAACTAGCAAAAATACAATCATCAACATCTCTGTAGTTTTTGAATTTTATGAGTTTTTTCTTTTAGATATAAAAGATCATTTTATATTGTACATAATTCAGCGCTCTTAACTAATTTTTTAAAAATGGACTCATACCACTTTCAAAATAGATGTTTCAAATCTTTATTAAAAAAAAAAAATAATTTACTATTTATTTTTTAAGTTTTTTAAATTTTTTTGGAAAAATATTCGTTGTTTTTGAGCATATGTTAAAATTGATATATGGCAGTGCTGGCGTTATAATTTTTGTATGTTCAGGAGTATATTAACCCTTTAACCGGCATAAGCTTTTTTGGACTGAAATTTATTCCACTTGTTCGGCACGAGAAATAAATAATATTTTGTTTTAGCGAAATTTTTTTTGTTGCCTATTTTAGGCGATATGGGTCAAAATAGGTTTAGAGGCTATCTTAAAAACTAACATATAAAATTTAAAAAGTTAAGGCATAAATTATTTTTCTTACAAAGATATAACAACAGTCCAAAAATTAGCCGTTTTGAGCTTTTAGATAAAAAGATATGGCGATTTTCGTTTTTCGAAAAACGCGAAATCGAGCGAAAACGAACCTTAACTTTAATAAATATTGACGAAATTTTGAAGCTTTGATAGTGTTACCAAATATAATATTTCTGCCAAATTTCATAAAAATCCGTCCACTCGTTTCCAAGATAAGATGATGTCCTTTATATGTATCCGTTTAAAGTCCTGTATGTCCTTGGAACAAACTTAGAGTATTTTCCAAAAGTTTAAGCTTTAATCTTCCTTTGTGTGGAATATGAATGGTTTCATGTTAACAGAAATGTGTTTTAAGGACTTTTCAAAATTGTGGTTGTTTCAAAATATTTATTTTTTGAAATTACTGAAAATTTTAACTATAACGCATTTTTATAATAAAACACTTTTTTGGCGAACTTATGGCCAATTTAAAATACCCCGCCTAGAGGCGGGCTTGCCGGTTAAAGGGTTAATAAAACAATTAACTATTTTTATTTTGAGTAACAACAAAACAAAATTTGGAATATTTTTGAATTTGTATTGTGTATTTGAAAAATTCATCGATAATGTTTTTAAAATTATAAACAATTGATGAACTAATTTTAAGCATGAACTAATTTTAATACATTTTCACATTTTCTTATCAACATTTTAAAAATATAAAAGATTGGCTTTATTTATATTTGTAAATAGTTTTTATAAAAAAACTTCCATCAAAAAAGGTAAAACAAGGATTTTTTCAAACAAATATTTGGCAACTTTGGATAAGAATTTCTTAAATTTTTTTATTCACGATTGTAGTCAAACTGTTGAATTATTTTAAGAAACCACCTAATTATCTTTAAGCAATAAAAATATAAATAATGATTTAAATTCCTTGAAATGTTTAATTTCCAATAATATTTCTTTCCAAACCACAGTTTTTCTTTTTCTCTAGCATAATGAGCAACATTTTGTTCTGTTTTTTAAAGAAAAAAAGTTATAAAAAATAAAGTAAATCGCACTTGTTTCTTTAAAAGATTGAATTAAAATCCTTACAGAGAGTTTGGGGAGGTTGAAAACAAATGTAATGATTCTGTTTTTTTTTCTATTTCTATTTCAATTTAAAAATTATACTTTTAACATTATTTTTTTAACTAAATGAATCTTATTGCGTTAAAAGCATCAGTAGCAAAAAAAAAAAAAAAGAAAACTTGGAGGGTGAAATATAAAACAACAATGAATGTCAAGGATATATTTTCAATACGCACATATACACATACATATATTTTTGTTTAAAGGACAGAAAATAAAAAAAAAAGAAACACAGCTAACAATGACATTAAACAACTGTCAATAAATTACTAAAGATTTAACTTTAAAATTGTTTTAGAAATAAAAATATTTTTTATATGGAGCAAATAATATCGAGGGAGGCCATTCAATAGGATGTATCTAAAATTTTCAGCAAAATTAGTTTTTGATGTTAAAGTCATCGTTGACGTTAAATATCTATTTTTTGCTATATTTTTTGTCATTATAGTTTTTCCCATATCTGCAAACAAATTTATTTTTAAATTCATTTAGCATTTTCATCGATAAATTTTAAATTGGCTTGTCATATTTGGGAATCATTCATATTTTGGGAATCATTCATTTCTCGATTTATAATGAGTTTTCTCAGAGACCGCACTATACGTGTTGTTTTAGATTGAGTCTCATCAAACGAGTTTCAGCTAAATTCAGGGTTACCGCAAGGTTCTGTTCATTCTCCTACCCTTTTTCTTATTTTTATTAATGACCTTCTTGGTCAGACCTTCAAACCCTATCTACTCTTTTGCAGATGACAGCAATATTTGTCATTCATTCTCATTCGATCACCGGCCAAGCTCTTTGGAGATAGAGGTCATGCGGCAGAACATGAATGACACACTCAATCAAGACCTTTCTACAATCTCTGAGTGGGGTCGCGCGAATAAGGTCGATTTTAATACACGCAAGACCCAATGTTGTATGTTAAAACACAGACGGGCTGTGGAGTTAACATTGTCATCTGTAGCTATGGATGGCATAGGGATCGGATACTCTTGATGTTCTGGGCATGAGAATACAGTTGGAATAAGCATGTATTTCAAGTTGGAATAAGCACGTATTTCAAGTGTCGAAAGAGGCATTCAAGTGTCTTGGTTTTCTGAAACGGTGCAAGACTTACTTCACTCCATCCGATCTCCTTACTATTTATACCAGCTATATCTGGCCAAAAATAGAATACAACTCTCTAATATGGGCAGGGCTTCAGTGTCTATTCTGAAGCTTCGGGACCATGTTCAGGGGAGGGCGGTGAAGCTTATCAATGACAGTAGTGTATCCAACTTTATTGATTCATTGGAGCATCGTCGGAATGTGGGTTGTGTGATACTTTTCTATCGATATTACCATGGGTGGTGCTCATCTGAGATAAGTGAACTTATTCCTCGAGCCCGAGTTTTTATTCGTAATACTCACTTATCTAGTAGATGATTGTCCTGTGTTTTGTAGTTGATTGTCCTGTGTTTTGCACAACGCATTACAGAGGAAATTCGTTTTTTAGTCGAACGATTCGTAAGTGGAACAAACTTCCCGCAGAAGTCTTCCCTGTTACTTACAATTTAGAAAAATTTAAATCAAATATCCACAAACGCTACTCCCTCTTTACCCTATTTTCCTGATCAATACAATGCACTGCATGAGTAGGGGGCATCCCCTGAGTATTGGTAAAATTAAAAAAAAAAAAAAAAGCCAATGTTAAATTCACCGATGAAAATGCTCGATTAGAATCATTCCTTCGTAGAACAATTTTTGCTGGCGATTTATCTACATACACAATCAAGTATTAAAGTGTAGAAGGTATGCATATCAGCGGGTGGGAATATTTGCATAGTATTGGTCATTGGAAAACTAGAGGGCTTATGAAATTTATAAAACTAAATAATGGACCTAAAATATATGTACCGTATACACAAACCCTGTAATACCGACTTTTTGTTTGCAGATATATTTCCATTTTGACTTTTGATTATTTTTAGGGGTTTTTACATTAGAAAGAAAAAATTGATCCAAAAATGGAATTTTTAAAATTTTTCATATAATTTTTACCACTTCTTGTTGGAAAGGCTGAATTTTAGCTGTTTTTTAAAAAACTTGTTGAAAGAAACACGAAACAGATTTTTTATTTTTTTTTTTGTATTTAATTGCACAATTCATCAAGAAAAATAAAAAAATAACAATTTGTCAAAAAGTGGGTTGTTCTCGGCCTCAAAAGTAGGGTTTAACCAAAAAAGGTGTGTTGTTGGTACGCAGCTTTCCGGGACTCAAGGTTATCAGAAAGCAAAACGGAGAACCTGGAATTGGAAACATAAAAAGTTTTTTCAGGTTAGGAAGAAGAATAACCGTTTTTCTCTAAAAATTTTAAACACTATTAATTTTCAAATCAGACTAGACTAGTCTCTGCCTTTTTATTGGACAGGCGTCATCAGTGATTTCTCATTTAAGTTGTGTCATTATTTGTATCTTTTAATTGTCAGATTGTCTCTATATTATAAATTTTTCAACAACCTGTACCGGCTATATTTGAAACCATTTCCAATAAAACTGGGCGGTACACATTAGGTCAAATAACTGCTTTTTCTGTGCAAAAGTGATATGAATCAAAGTACCGTTTTACCGTAGTTGTTGTTTTTTTTTCATTGGAAATACTTCAAAACAAAGACGTGATTTTTGTTTTTGCTAAATATAAAGCATCGTTACACATCTGTTAGTCAAAGTCAATCAATGCAATTTTTACTACAAATGTTCTTGCGAGTTCAGTAGTACTTGGTGAACTTTAAGTGCGTGTTTCTCGAATTGTGTGAGTAATAATTAATTTGTGTGAAATAGAAAATAAAGAGACTAGTAAGTATATGTGTATCAGAGACAGGGATGTTAAATGGGGTTTTCAGTTTTGTACCAACCTCCAAAAAAAATTGTACTTTTTGGACCTTCATGGTACCATTTTTTTTTTAATTTATTAAAACAACAAAACAAGTACATAAAAATTCACTTGTACACAAAAAAAACAAAACTTAACAATAACAGAAGGTACAAAAAAGTCTTATGACTATATGAGGTCAAAATCATGGAATAATTTGTTTAGTTAATAAACTATTTGGAATTTCTACATCATAGCAGCACGAATTTGTCGATCTTAACCAATCCTTTGTCTGTATGAGACTTGATAATGCACATGTAGTCTGTTTCTTTCCTTAGTTTTTATTATATTTTGAAAAGAAAAAACTCTCGCCACATTTGCAGATGAGTGTGGAATGGATAAAATTCCAGCAACGGCTCTAGAAATGTCTGGAAACATATTGAAATTCAGTTAATTTTCAAAATAAGCTACTACCGAACATAAACTACAAATGTTTTAATTTTTTAACGACTTCAGTTGCTCAACATTAGCGAAAGCTCTAAATTTATTATTTATTGAATCGAAATTTGCAATTTCATTCGGGAACATTTTTACTAGAATATGTACAATACTACTTGTTTAACTTATGGAACCCCATTAATAATTCGTTATTAAAATTGACTTTGGTTGTTAAAACTTCGCATAATTTTATATAAGATTGTGTGGCATTTTCTTTCATTTCTTTAACAATAATTTAATTTAATTTTCACTTCTTCAGAATTTTAATAAATTCAAAAAGAAAGTGAAGTTGGCTGCAACAAGTGTCAATATATGTAAGAGCTCTAACACCACAATACCAGTCTGCCAGATAGATTTTGTTAAAAATCGTCAAATTTGCGATATTTAAAAAAAAAATCGAAAATTTTATTCTACAAAATCCACAAAATGATGATAAATCGTCAAATCGGATATGGTCGCATATATTTTAAGCGCTCATTACATAAAACGAATAAATGCAATGAAAATGGACACAACAACAATTTGTTTGCTATAATAAAAAGGGGAAAATTAAAAATTTTTAAATTGTACCAAATGAGTCGCGGTAGTGCCACGGTACTTTAGAAGGTCAAAATGTACCAAAAAAGTACAATTGTACCAACTTTAACATCCGTGATCAGAGAACGGTTTGAGTGCCTTATTTCATGCTTTTGAATGCAATTACAAAAATGAGTACATTGTTGTCAACTCACATCATTTCAATAAAGCAACAATCGACAGAATTGAGAAAAATGAGTGTAGCGAAAACCATGCATTGCATTGCTGGTCTAGTGTTAACATCACTTAACACTCACGAAAACAACGAATACACAACGATTAGTATGAATGGTATCAATGTTAAATGAATAAAACATTAAAAAAAATTTTTGTGAAACATATTACTGTATTAAGAAAATTAAAAAAATTTTATACATATTTCATGTTAATAAAATTAAACAAAAATTTATACATATTTCATGTTTAATAAAACTGAAAAAAAATTATTATTATTGCTACAGGTCAACGAATACTACGCGAATGTTGTGATTGATTTCATGTTATTCATGTGGCATCATTTCATTTCATTGCTTGACATGTAACGGCATTATAAAAATTAATGAAAAACAATAAATGGAATAAACAGCATAAGCTGCTGTTGTTGAATAAAAGCAATGCAAAAGCAATGAATGTGTAAATGGACAACAAAAACGAATGGTTTCATTCTGTTCTCTGATGTGTATATATTTAAAACCGCTTTATATTTATGTTCCTATATTTGAAAATTACTCATTAGCCTACATAACCTTAAAAATTAACGATTTATCTGAAACTTTAACTCTCTATAAGCCTTTAAAATATTTGGCATCATTTGGCCTCTTTAAAATTAAAAAAAAAAATAGATAAATTATTATTTAATGAGTTATTGGCAATTTATCTTACATTGCTATTTTTTTCACTTTACGAGTAATGTATCTTTTATTAAGGTAACCTGTGTATAAAAAAAAAACCGATCTGTTTGAAAAATGGACAACAAAATCCATAAAAATATGTAGTTGGCAAAATTGGTGTAAATGCTATTTCGAATGAAATGAAAAAACAAATACATTTTTTTTGCGTAAGATTAACTCAAAAATTGGGAAAAATGTCACAGAATGATAAATTTCTTTAAGGACCAAAATCATGCGAGTTACGGCACCTCAACAGTAACCATCATTTATCATTATTATTATCATTACTAACACTACTATTATTATTAACACTATTATTATTATTATTAATATTACTTTAATTAAGATTTCATTCTAAACGTTCTGCTTTGTTACAATTAATGATTTAATAGTTTTGAAGTGCTGACATTTAAAATTCTAAATAATTTTGGTTGTTTACATTTTTCAAGTACATTAGCACACTTAAATTCTTGGTAAAATTGTAACAAAGAACAATGCCCTTTTCTTCAAGCAAAGCAATGTATTTTTGATTTAACTCTGTCGCAACTGTAGAATTTTGCCTACAGTTGATGTTTTAATTATAAAATCCAGACATTGTTGCAACATACAAGCTCTGCTTGTAAGTGGCACAATGAATTTCTTTGTTTAGATTTTTCCGATCAGCAATATTGATTATTCTGTCAGTATTGACTGAAGAATATAATAGATTGATTTTCTGGAGATCGATTCACTTACAGAGGGACCATTGAATATAGAACATTATTAAATTAACGGAATTAGTAAAATAAAATATATAAAACGGATTTGTAATTTTGTAAAATAAATAAAACGGAGTTTGTAATTTTGTGAAATAAAATAAAATAAATTGAATTTTGTAAACATTTTAAAAGTGCATTGAATTTTTGTGATCTTGGAAGTTTCCTATGAAATAATATCTCCTGGAAACTTAACTGGCGCAGTCAACGGAAGCTTGTATTAACAAGCAACGCTCTCAACGACAACAACAACACCTACAATACAAAAGAAGACAACTGTAATTACAACAACCGCAACAAAAAGCAACTGCAACTATAAAAAAAAAGAGAAGAATCCAACAATAATAATAATGCAAATCATCATTCTTGGGGCACTGTAAGTCTTGAAATTATAAACATAAACACATAATTATCATAATTATCATTATTATCGTGATTTTTTTTTTTTGGGATATGTGATTAAGTTATAAATTATTAAAGAAAATAAAGAAAGAAAAAGAAGATAAAAGAAAAGAAAATTTACCAAACAAATATTGCAAGTTAATTTAAAAAAAAAAAAAAAAGAGATATTACCGGTAGTGTCCAAAATCTTTTATTCGAAATTTTATTTCCATAAAACTCTGGAAAGGAAGAAAGAACGGAAGATAAAAGAATTTGGATTTGTTGAATAAAAACTCCAAAGGCTCTTTCATTTAAATCCTATTTCTATAAAACTCTGGAAAAGGAAAAAAAATTAAAGTGTTTTTGGAAAGTGTTCTTATATTTACTTTTGGACTTTTTGTTCTCTCTTCAATAAGAAGTGTTCGTGAAAGTTGTTCAATTGTAACAACACGGGAAAATATATAATTTCTTGTGACCTTAATGTCAAAAATTTCAAAAAGGTTCTCCCCTTATTCGAAATTGTTTAAAAGCAGATCCCTAGAAGCTATTCCGGAAACTGTTCAAGCGGAACTCTCCAGAATGACCTCAGTTCCTGGATCAAGTGGGTTGCAAACCGTACCAACTGGTACGGAGGGTATTATGGCAACACAGGGCGACATTTTCAATTCCTTGAGAATTCCTGATGCCATCAAAGACTTGCCAAAATTTGATGGAAATCGAAAACTCTTATACGAGTTTATTAATAACGTGGAAGAAATTCTTCTACATATACGAGGAACGGATAACACTCCTTATGGTCAGATATTATTAAGGGCCATTCGGAATAAGGTAGTGGACAAGGCGAATGAGGTTTTAAATATGTATGGCACTCCACTTATCTGGGACGACATTAAGAATAATCTGATTCTCCACTACTCGGATAAGAGAACAGAAACGTCGCTAATTCGAGATTTACATTCTATTAAACAGGAGAATAAGTTATTAGAAGTATTTTATAGTGAAATCGTGGAAATACAGTCGACACTGTATAACAACATCCTCATTCACGAAAAGGACATGGGTGTTATTCGGGCTAAAAAAGACCTTTTTGCGGAAATGTGCCTTAATGCTTTCCTGACAGGCCTTAAGAACCATTGGGTTCATCAATCAGGGCGATGAGGCCAGAGTCTCTGGCAATAGCTCTGACATTCTGCATAAAAGAGCAGAATATATTTTATGGTCAAACCAGAAATAGGATGAATTTTAACCAGTCTCCTGGTTATCGGGGACAATCCGATTATCGTGGATATAGACCACATTACAATTATACTACTAGGCCATACGATAGGCCTCCACAACTACAAAACCGTAGTCAACCAGGGTATTTTAGACAAAACAACCCTTCTACATTCGATAATACGGCGACAAGACCTTTTAACGCTAAATCATTCACCAACCCTTTTAACTCAAAAGCATCCAATAACACTTCCTTTACAAAGGCAATAAGACCTACGAACAATACACCAGAACCAATGGAAACTAGCACTACCTATTCTCGTTTCGAAAATAAACAGAGTGGGTACATCAAATCGTCACCTAGTGCGAAAACTTCCAACTCCAGAATGGAGTTGCATAATATTGATAATTATCCACCACCTGGCGAATTTGGGAATTACGGTGTGAACTTTTCGGTTGTTGAGGAATCCCAACCTATTGAGGATAATCCTCCAGGAACGGAAAATTATCAGGATCTAGACGGTTATCAATTGGAACGGACAAATATTGAGGATATGCAGAATTTTTACGAATTTGCCTCGATGAACCCGCCGAATACATAGACTTAAATGTTCACGGGTCGGAATTGGCATACGTAGATATTGCCTCTCCATTCGGAAGACCTCTCCGCTTTCTGATAGATACGGGGGCGTCTTCATCTTTTATTAATCCACGATTTATTAAGGAAAAAGATCAGAGGGAAATGAAATCGGTGACAATCAGAACTGTATTTAAGAACCATCGACTAAATAAAAAGGTTACCTTACATATATTTAAGGAATTCAACAGGAAAGGTAATTTTGATTTTCTTCTTTTCAAATTCCATAATTATTTCGACGGGTTATTACTTAACAGAAACCGGAACGGTAATTGATTTGCCGGATAAATGCCTAAGGGTAAATGGTGAGGTCGAAATTAGAGAAGTCTCAAAGATTCTACGCGAATATAGGGATATCTTCTTTAATGAAGAAGATAACTTAACCTTTACAAACAGAATCAAACATTCGATCCAAACTTCAGATGACATACCAATTTATACTAAATCGTATAGATATCCGTATGTGCACAAAAAAGAAGTTAGCAATCAAATTTCTAACATGTTGGACCAAGGGATTATAAGACCCAGTTATTCACCTTGGAGTGCACCTGTCTGGGTAGTTCCAAAGAAACTAGATGCTAGTGGTAATCGCAAGTGGCGTTTGGTCATTGATTACCGAAAACTGAACGAAAAAACCATCTCGGATAGATATCCACTCCCGAACATAACGGATATACTGGACAAACTGGGGAAATGCATGTATTTCTCTACCCTTGACTTGGCGAGTGGGTTTCATCAGATAGAAATGAATCCTGACGATATTCCAAAAACAGCATTCACTGTTGAAAATGGTCATTACGAATACGTTCGTATGCCATTCGGTTTAAAGAATGCTCCGTCAACATTCCAACGGGTTATGGACAATGTCCTTGGTGATCCTGTTGGAAAAATTTGCTTGGTATACTTGGATGACATAATTATTTACTCAACATCCTTGGACGAACACATATTAAACCTCAAACAAGTTTTCAAAAGACTTCGTGAAGCTAATTTTAAAATTCAGATGGATAAATCCGAATTTCTAAAAAAGGAAATCGCCTTCTTAGGACATATTGTCACCGGAGAGGGAATTAAACCAAATCCTGACAAGATCCATGCTGTCAAAAATTTCCCGATACCAAGAACTCAACGGGAAATAAAATCATTCCTTGGACTATTAGGTTATTATAGAAAATTCATAACAGGAAATATGGACGCTGAAGACGCAAAGAAACTCGATATGGAAATCAAAGAGATGAATAATGAAGGGATTTTGTCACACAGTAATTGGAGGGAACAAAAGCTTTTAAACAACAAGATAATACAGAGATTTGGGAACATAACAGAACACATAAATAGGGAACAAGAAATTATATCAAGAAACTTCATATTAAACTCAAATAGAATTAATAAGAATTCGAATGAAATCTCAGAAATGCAATATTTGAATAGGGTAAATTATAACATAGATCTGTTGTATAACCATATAACGAATATAGGCGAGGCAATTATTCTCGCTAAACTGAATATTATTTCTAAATACATTCTGAATACTGAGGAACTTGCTAAAGTAAGAGATATCATGGAATATGATAAATTCCCAAATAGACAAGACGTCATGGAATATGACAATTCCTTGGGTTCAAGAAACCTCACTGCATATGAGAATTTCTTGAGTTCAGATGGCAAATATCTAAGAAACCTCACTGAATATGAGAATTTCTTGGATTCAGACGAGCATATATACGAATTGCTCGAGCTACAAGCCTTTATAACGGTACAAATATAATATTTAATTTCAAAATACCAATAATAAGTAAAGAGAATTACAAACTTTATCACATTATCCCATTACCAATTAATAACACTAAGGAGATAATCATTCCTCCATATATAATACATAACAAACATAAACTACACACAACTCACGAGCATTTGCCCCAGGGTGGAGAACATTTTTTATTGTAACTCACTACAAGAAGAACTGATGGAAGATTTAACATGCTTGGGACCACTGTTCAACGGAGGAACGGCACACTGCAATCTAAAGGATTTGGGAAAAATATCCAAAATCCTGCAAATAGAAAACAACTTTATTGTATTTATAAATATACCGACAGTACTAATAAAATCTACTTGCAGAATAAATACTCCAGTGGGAATTAAAGGCACTGGCTTCATTTTCTTCAAAAATTGTAGCATCGAGATCAACAATATAATTTATTACGATGAAACATCCATATTTTGGGATAAAGTCAACCTTCTACCAAATGACAACTCCACAATTAAAGTGAACTCTACAACTAAAGTAACAACATTAATGACACTAGAACAACTAAACATTGATAACATCAACAACATCACAACATTTAAAGAAACAGCAATTATCCATGTCGGCTCGATCTATGCTGCACTAACAACATTACTCATCCTAATAATAATAATAGCATCAGTATCATCAAGGAAACAAATAATTTATACAACAACCACATCAGTTCCCGTTCCAGCCCCAACTAATTCATTGTGGCCTTCACTCTATTCTAAGGGGGGAGGAGTTACGGCACCTCAACAGTAACCATCATTTATCATTATTATTATCATTACTAACACTACTATTATTATTAACACTATTATTATTATTAATATTACTTTAATTAAGATTTCATTCTAAACGTTTCTGCTTTGTTACAATTAATGATTTAATAGTTTTGAAGTGCTGACATTTAAAATTCTAAATAATTTTGGTTGTTTACATTTTTTCAAGTACATTAGCACACTTAAATTCTTGGTAAAATTGTAACAAAGAACAATGCCCTTTTCTTCAAGCAAAGCAATGTATTTTTGATTTAACTCTGTCGCAACTGTAGAATTTTGCCTACAGTTGATGTTCTAATTATAAAATCCAGACATTGTTGCAACATACAAGCTCTGCTTGTAAGTGGCACAATGAATTTCTTTCTTTAGATTTTTTCCGATCAGCAATATTGATTATTCTGTCAGTATTGACTGAAGAATATAATAGATTGATTTTCTGGAGATCGATTCACTTACAGAGGGACCATTGAATATAGAACATTATTAAATTAACGGAATTAGTAAACTAAAATATATAAAACGGATTTGTAATTTTGTAAAATAAATAAAACGGAGTTTGTAATTTTGTGAAATAAAATAAAATAAATTGAATTTTGTAAACATTTTAAAAGTGCATTGAATTTTTGTGATTTTGGAAGTTTCCTATGAAATAATATCTCCTGGAAACTTAACTTGCGTCTCTCAGTTTTGAATTAGAGTGTGGCAGATACGAGAAGATGATAAGTTAACTATTTCAAAAAGAAAAAGCTCGGACTTCGCGTGGACATGCCCAGAGTAGGTGGATTCGGTTAAACAAGTGACGGAAACACTGCTCGTCGAGCTTTCACTGAACTTTTTCTGAAATAACTGATCTTGACAAAGATCTTATATATCGATTCACAATCATTTTGATTTGTTTATCCTGCCAGTTCGAAACCAATTCAAACAAATTTGAAATATATTGCTTTTAAACAGTAAAACGTTTTCAGAAGCTATATCCCTGGTTTCCAATGACTGCTACGGTTCATAAAGTACTCATACTCAAAACAAATAATAGAAAATACTGCACTTCCAATTGGGTTCTTTTGGAGAAGACGCTGTTGAATCGCGACATAAAATATACAAAGCCGATAGATTGCATCACGACCGCAGAAACAACGGCACCAATAAACTGTTAGACCCATTTAATAGGGCTGTCGATATTTCACATCTATTTATTTTCACAACATTTTCAAATAGACGTTTACAAAAGCGGAAACGTTCCACACTTCCACCTGATGTAATTGAACTTATGTATATGTTGCATCGAACTCATAGCAGAATTTCACCTTAGCGACCAAGATGATAAAATTGATGGGAGTGAAGAAATTGCTGGAAATGAAGAGGCCCTATTTGAGTTAAATTAAGAAAATGAATTAGATATAAGTTACTATTAAATGCTTTAGTATAATTAAAATAAATAAAAGAATAAAATTTAGTAATTACTTATTTTTTTTTTTTTATTTTTTTTATTTAAGTCTATGGAAATAATCCGTACATACCATGAACATTAAATACTATTAAAAATATTATACAATCGAAAACTAAGATTACTTATCTAATTTAAAGAATTTAAATTTAAAATTATATCCCTCTTACAATATCTAAACCTTAATTAAAATCAATTAACTGAAACAACATATTAAACTCGTCGCAAATTCTACGAAATGGATCAAAGTTAGCAAAGTTAGATTTATAATATTTAATATTTGAAAATTCATAATTTCTTGAACTACGAAAAGGAA
>CM037853.1:22810600-22825816 GCA_021234595.1 Delia radicum | reverse complement strand
TCATTATTTTTAAACAAATTGCATTTCTCCTATTTAGGGTATTTAAAAAAAAAATAAAAAGAAATTTGATTTGCTATTGTTACCCCTTAAGTACGGTCAAGTACCTAAAGCAATAAACTATAAGTGGAGCAAGTGAAAAATACTCATGTTTCACTTCGCTGTAGGTATTTTGGTATACGTATGAAGTGCAAGCATTTGTTTACCATATGTGTCATAATGTTTATGTGTCATTGATATGGTCGTTTACAATTAATATTTTCTGTTATTTTGCTTACAAAAATATTGTGTGATGCTTTTGTGGAAATGAAAGAATAAGTGTACACTACACCCTTACCCTTAAGATAAAATTTATGAGATTTTGAATAAATTTAAATCTGAATACAAATTAATAGTTTTAAAAAAAAATTTTTTTTGTATATGGTTAATGCATTTTTAGTAAGTATTATAAATAAGAATATATACTTATATCTACTTTATTTCATGATTTTTTTTTTGTATAATTTTAATGAGTTATTATGGAATATTCGTTCTTTATTATTTATTTCTAGTATTGAATTACAATTTTGTCTTTCTAGTATTCTATATGGACCAATGTAGGGACTCTGATTTTTCTTTCTACTTTCTAGTTTTACTAATACTAAGTCTCCTACATCAAATGAACTTTTTATAATTTTCTTATCATATTCTAATTTTGATTTTTCTTTTGCTATATTTATCAAATTTTTTGCGTTATCTAATGCTCTCTTAATCCTAGTCCTAAGTTCATTAGCATAATTTTCCAAATCATAAACTTTAGTGTTGGTGCATAATGCGTCTGTGGGCAGAGTTGGTAATTTGCCAAAAATCAACTGGTATGGAGAATAATTGCTATTTACGTGAGGTGTGGTATTATACGCAAATGTATAATAAGGTATCCACTTGTCCCATTCTAAATCCTCAACAAAGTTTAACATATATTCATTTAATACTCTGTGATTTCTTTCTAGTGTTCCTATAGACTGATGGTGATATGGTGCTGAGAATTTCTGGTCTATATTTAATAGTTTGCATACTTCATTCATTAATTCATTTTTGAATTCAGTGCCTCTATCTGATTTTAATACTTTAAAGCAACCATATTTTAAAATAAACTGTTCTACTAGAGTTTTAGCTATGTTTTTTGCTTCTTTTGTTTCCATAGGGTATGCTACAACATACCTTGTTAATTCGCATTGCATTGTTAGTATATATCTATAATTATTAGAAATTCTTAATGGTCCTACTGTATCTATTTCTATTATTTCAAAACTAGTATTTGGGGTTTCGGTGATATTCATTTCCTCCCTAATATGTTTTGTTTGCTTATTTCTTAAACATTTATCGCAATTTACAACGTAATCTCGTACCATTTTTCTCATATTTTTCCAAACATATCTTTGTTTGAGTCTTAGTACAGTCTTTCGGATGCCTAAGTGTCCTGATAATGGTGAGTTGTGGAATTCTTCAATTAATTTGTTTTGTAATTTCTTATTTTTAATGTACTGCAAAGGTTTATACAAGATGATATTCAAGTTAATGTTTTTATATTTTTTAGATTTTATTAATCTTTGGTATACCTCATCATAAATTCTTTTCATATATTCTACTGATATCAGTTTGAAAATTTCATCGTCGCTAGCTAATGCGAGATCTTTAATATTCTGCCTATGCATATAGATTATCAGCTTCTCTAGAAACAAAACGTATTTTGCAAGATCATCACTAATATTCATATGATAGCTATTATTTATACAGTCAATGGTACCATTCAATTTATCATCATTGATAATTTTAAATTTCAATTTGTGCACATTTTTAATATCCTGTAGTGAAATACATTCCCATATGTTTGTATATTTTTGTTGTTGGGATATGTCTTTCTCATCTGTGTTGTTTTCAGTTGTTTTGCCCTTTGCGTTCATTCCACGCGTAATTGCTAAAATTTTTGTTGGTTTGGAATAATCGTCTTCTATTGGAATCATGTTTTTTAGTATATCAGAATCTATCTTAATTCTAGATAAAGCATCAGCATTTGTATTAATTTTTCCTTTTTTGTATACAATTTCAAAGTCATAATCTGATAAATCAATCCGTACTCTAGTTAATTTAGAAGAGGGGTTTTTATGAGTAAAAAGTGAAACAAGAGGTCTGTGGTCAGTTACTACTATAAATCTTCTACCATATAAATATGGTCTAAAGTATTCAATGCCCCAATGTATAGCAAGTAATTCTTTTTCTATCACAGGTTTATTAATTTCGTGTTTATTCAAAGTTCTGCTAGCATAGGTTATTGGCAAATCTGTTCCTATTTCTCCCTGTGATAAGATTGCACCTAAAGCATAATTTGAAGCATCTGTTGTTAGAATGAAAGGTTTTTCAAAATCCGGATATTGTAATATTGGTGAATTAATTAATTTTTGTCTTAATATGTTAAAAGTTTGTTGACATTCATCTGTCCATTCAAATATTTTCCTTTCTTTGTTTGATCATTCTGACATTTTGTTAATGTAGCGAAATTTTTTATAAAAACGTCTATAGTAATTACAGAAAGCTACAAATCGTTTTACCTCGTTAGCATCTTTGGGTATTGGATAATTTTGTATTGCCTTGTGTTTTGCTGGGTCTGTTTTGATACCTTCTTTTGTTATTAGATGACCTAAATAAACAACTTCCGACTTTAAAAATACACATTTTTTTGCGTTCAATTTCAAATTGTATTTTGATAAACGTTCAAAGACCTGTCTCAGATTGTCATTGTGATGTTTCAAACTACATCCAAAATTATGATGTCGTCCACATATAAAAATGCTTTACTATCGAGACCTGAAAGTGCTATTGTTAGCATACGTTGGAAACTATTTGATGAAATTTTAAGGCCAAAAGGTAGTCGTTTAAACTGATAGTGACCGTTGATGTGGAAAATGCAGTTGGTTTTCTTGATTCTTTATCTAAGTTAATCTGATGAAACGAGCTTGTCATATCCAGAGTTGAAAAATATTTTGCTCTTCCCAATTTATCTAATACATCTTCAATTCTTGTAAGTGGAAATTTATCGTTAACTATTTTCTTATTTAACTGTCTAAAATCTACTACAAGTCGCCATTTCTCTTTGTCTCCATTGCTTTTCTTTGGTACAACAAGTAATGGTGAGTTGTAAGGACTGGTTGAATGTTCAATAATATCGTCATCAAATAATTTTTGAACTTGTTGATCGATTTCCTCCACTTGAGTTTGTGGAAGTCTATAGTTTTTGATGTAAACTGGTGTTTCATCGGTTAAATTAAGATGTTGTGTATAAAAGTTATTTGCTGTTAAAACATCGCCTTCTAAGTGAAATATGTCTTGATAGTCTTTAAAAATGTTTATCAATTCATCCGTCGCTTTACTGTCAGTATTGTCAATTTTTAACGTTTGTAATAGTTTGCTAAATCTATCTTTATTGTTTTGGGATTTAGTGAGAAAAACGTATTTATTTAATGGTTCAATTTCAAAATTAACATTTTTTAATATTACATCTTCATCTGTTGTATTTAGAAATTTAACATGAGTAATGCCTGATCCTGGAACTATTGTATTCCCTATAAAAATTCCTGACTCTAATTCTTTACTTAAAATAATACTATCTTCCGTTAGATTTAATTGTACTGGACATATTAATTCAGATCGTTTCTCTATTTTAATGTAGTAATCTCTATTTATTGTAGATTTCATGGGAATTGTAATTTCTGTTTCTTGTAAAGTTAATGAAATCGTGAATGTTTCATAATCAATTTTGCATAAAAATGTTGTGAAAAAGTTTCTTCCTAAAATTCCGTCCGTTGGTATTGGAAAATTATCATCGACTATGTGGAAATTGTGTTTTGATTGGTTATCATATAATTTAAAATTTAATTCTGTGATTCCAATAGATCTTATCTTTTCGTTTGTTATACCAGAAAATGAACATGATTGTGTTTTATCAATAAAAAGGTCTTCACTTAATTTTCCTAATTTACATAATGAAATATCAGCCCCTGTATCTATTAAAAATGTTAAGCTAGTTTTTGTTCCTATGTCTAATTCTATATAATTAGTAGTGTTTTTAGAATAGAAAAAATTTTATTTAATTCTGCTCCGGAGGATGAATGATTAAATTTTGATTGTTCATCTCCGGGCCTTCGGTGTTTTCCTGAACTACATGTACGCTATTTCCATTGTTATTTCGGTTTCGTCTACCATTATTATTGTTGTTTTGTCTATTGTTGTAATGGTTATTATCATTCCAGGTATTATTATTATAATTTCTATTATTATTTCTATGATTATTATTATTATTTCTATGATTATTATTATTATTACTATGATTATTATTATTATTTCTGTTATTGTTATAATTCGAATTTCTATTATTCTGATTCGAAATATTGTTTCTGTTATAATTATTATTTCTAAAGTTATTATTTTTATTATTGTTTTTATCATTCCGCTTATTTGAATTGTTTCCATTATAAAAATATAATACTTGATTTTCATTACTAGCAAAGTCTTTTTCTAGTTCTATTGCAAGTTGTACAGCTTCATTCAAGTCCTTTGGCTTAGAAGCAAAAATTGTTGGCTTAATATCTGCATTAAGACCATTTTTGAATATATTCAATGCATAAGTATTATTAAGAGAAATAATTGTGTTTTTCTGTATAGCATTGCATTGCGGTATTTCGTGTATTTGCAGTTCATTCAGTTCAGCAATCATTTCTAAAAGCTTCTCGTTATATGTTTGTATTTTCATGTTCTTTTGCATGAATCTACTCAAAGTTAGTTGTATTTGAGCTATAGTTTTTGTAGACTTATATCTTGATTGAAGTGAATTTTTAAGGCTATTGAAATCATTAATTTCTGTAGCACTTATAGCAGTTCTAACGCTTGGTGTTAATTTCACATTAATAACAAAATCTATGAGTTGTATTTTCGCGTCAGTTGTTAAAGAATTGTTAATTATTTCAACTATTTTCAAAAATGATATTAAATCTTTGAAATTTCCAGAAAATTCTGGTTATACTTTTCAATGACAGTTCTAAATTGAATGATGCCATTTTAACTGTAAAATTTGAACTTGAACTTGAATTTTCAGGAGTTAAGTTTGAGTTTTCAGTAGATACGTTTGAATTTTCAGCCTCTCTTTCTGAATCTGACATACTTTGAGTTGATTCTGTAGCTAATCTTTCTAATTTTTGCTTTAACAGTGTCTTTGCTTTTTCATAAAGTTTGTAAAATTTCTCTATAAGTTTTTCTTTTATTTCTTTACCAATGCTAAATTCTACAAATTGTTTTTCAATTAATTCTACCTCTTTTAATTTTAAAATTAATGTTTTTTCAGTATATCCTCTGCTACCCGATTTTCTCAAATTAATGATAATACTAGTCAACCTATCTATTAATTGGTCCATTTACAATACATTTTAGAATTTTTTTTTTTTATTATTGCTTTTTTTTTTTTGATATTTAATTTTATTTAAACAACGTTGTTGTTTACTTTCTTATTGACATATTTTTTATAATAACTATTTAGTTTTGAAATACATATGCTCAAAATCAATATAAAAATTATAGCTAATACTACAATCCAATGTTTTTCATCGTTAGTGTGTTTGGGTTTTTCAGTATTGTTGCCTATTTCATAGCCAGCAATTGCTACTAAAATTGCGTTACTAACTTTACTCCACCAACCCATTTTGATGTTTTTATTTATGTATGAATATGTATAAATTTTTAAAAAAACAATTTTTGTGCCTACTTTAAATCATAATAATGAAATAATTTAATTTTTATGTAAATTATCATTATAAAATATAATTTTTGCTGCTTTTTATTTTTCTAACTCTTTTAATTTGTTGTAGAAGAGTAAGGTGGTGCCTGAATTTCCACGCCTTCAGTGGGATTGTACTCCTCCACTGCCAATCTGTTAACCAATTCTTCGAAAAGTTTATGAAAATCTTCGTCCATTTAAAAAGAAAAATTCCAGATATGCTGGCAGGATCGCCATATAGTAAGTTCGGTATTTATGGTTTTTTAAATATTCAAACAGTTATAAATCTATTACTATTGCATTAGTAATGAACTACGACTAATGCAATAGAAAGCCTTGGTTTGTAGAGCGAGGCTTTAAAACTCGGCAGACGAGCAAATGATGCCCTTTATATGAGTTCAGTAAAAAAAGAATGAATTCTTGTGTCTAAACTGAGACTGACTTTTATTTACAAATTTTCCAACTTATATACTAATTTACAAATTATCTAAAAATTATCTGACATATCTTGCATTTCATTCATACATCCAAAATGCCCAATGTAACATGGTGTTCAACTTTTTGTTCATGTTACAAAATGCATTTACTGATCGACTGACTAATCAGCACAGTCATTATTTTTAAACAAATTGCATTTCTCCTATTTAGGGTATTTAAAAAAAAAATAAAAAGAAATTTGATTTGCTATTGTTACCCCTTAAGTACGGTCAAGTACCTAAAGCAATAAACTATAAGTGGAGCAAGTGAAAAATACTCATGTTTCACTTCGCTGTAGGTATTTTGGTATACGTATGAAGTGCAAGCATTTGTTTACCATATGTGTCATAATGTTTATGTGTCATTGATATGGTCGTTTACAATTAATATTTTCTGTTATTTTGCTTACAAAAATATTGTGTGATGCTTTTGTGGAAATGAAAGAATAAGTGTACACTACAATCGTCTATCCTCTTTGGTCTATATGCCGCAGTTCAAATATAAAATAAATTTGAAAATGTATTTTTTGCGAAAAACTAAATGCAATAAAAACATGCATTTCAAGCAACATAAATTAAAATATGCAATAAAAATAAGCATTTTTAACAAAATAAATAGAAATATGCAACAAAGATATGCTTTTAAAACCAAATATGCAAAAATATGCATTTATCGCAAAATATGCACTAACAAATCGCTACCATATTAACGCAAATTATTTTATTCGTAAAGATATTTTGTTTACACTATTCTTAGGCTTAAAAAAAAAAAAAACATCCATTTGAATGAACTTCCCGTCCCTGATGATGATCTTATTCCTTTTTTTTTTTGTTGATTCGAATGATGTTTTTAACTGCAACAACGTTGTTGTTTATATGTTCAAAATAAGTGTAACTTATTTCCAAATTGGTAAGAATCTTTATTTATATGTTTAAATGTACTTATGTGTATGTTGTTGTTTGTCTGCTGTGGCACTTAACGATAAAAATGGCAACAATTTATTTTTTATTGGCAGCACAGATTTAAGTGTATGTCATTTTTAAGTTATAATATGTTTTTTTTTGTGGATTTTCATTTCAACTTTTTCTTTTTTGGAAAAAAAAAATATATAAAAAAATTACACATATAAAAAAACCTATAAATAAATGCAACAGTAATAGAGATAAAACATTAAAATACAAAAACATAGTTTTTTATTTCTACAAGTTGTTTATTGGTTTTATATAAAAGTGGGTTATGAATTTTGGAGTAGATTTATAGTCTACCATCCCTGTAAATATCTTCATTTTTTATTTAAGAATTTCACACTTTGTGTTATTTTTGTTAAAAACACCAATAACAAAAATTTAATATACTTCTAAAATTTCCTAGTGTAGTTACAGTAAATCAATTTTCCGAATTTTGAATGCACCCCCAAAATCTGAAGTTATCGATAAAAAAAAGCGTTTTTCAAGACTCTGCGGACTAAATTTTTTTTAACTAATTAAGTTTTGCACTAATTTTAAACTTTTAAACTGTTTTGCATAGATGAATAGATAAGCTTTCCAAATACGTACACTCAAAAAAATAAGTGAGAAGAAAAGTTAGTAAAACATCTTGTAAATCAGGTATAATATTTTTCAGCAAATTTTTTGCTAAATTTATGTTTTAAACTAAAATTTTAGTTATACTTATTCAGCACTTAACTGTTTTGATCTAATGTTTTACTAATATTTTACTAATGTTTTACTAATTTATTTTGCTAAACAAATTGTGTTGTATTACAACTCTAGTAAGACATAATATAAAAAACATCAACCATGGAAGATTTTTGTATCTGTTTTTCATACATAAAACAAAATTGTGAATTAAAGCATCTTTAATTTTGCGTTGTCACCGGCTTGTGAAAGTAATTGTCTATTAATTAAATAAAAGACAAAATAAAATATTTAAATTTAATAAAGATTAAATGTGTATTTGTAAACTAAATGTTTATATATATTAATAATCCTGTGTGGTCAAATTGCAAACAAATATGCAATAGGTGAACAGACTAAAGCGAAAGACAAATTCATACATCTTAGGTAGATTTTTCTGTTTCCTTTTTTTTTATTGCCAAAAAGGGGTTGTATATGCTATAGCTTGTTATTTTATCGTTTCGTTTCTATAATTCTCTGCGGCATTTGCGTTCCTTTAAAAGATAGCATCATTTAGACAATAATTGATGTAAGTAGTGCAAAGATAATTTCGTTTATGTTATATATAATTATTTCTATTGTTTTTAGATATTACATTATTTCATATCGTCAATTTGGGGGTACATTTTTATGTTTTGTAACGTATTGTAAATTATTTTAAAAAGAATCACAAAAATATGTTTTATGATTTTCAGCAAATAAATTAACTAAAGTATAATTATTTCTTCAGTCTACTAATATTCAACAAAAATTTTATTAATTTTTAGCAAGGGTTTTTTAATTTCTAATCTACTAAGTGTTAGCAAAAACTTTTGCTGAATCTACTAATTTTGTTGCTAAAAATCAGCGTTAGAAAGATTTTGACGGTGTATTCATGTAATGTAATTCTAAAAATTGAAAAGTAATTTCTCAACCAGGTTTACAACCTACACTAGGTAATTTTTAAAGTATATTTTCACTGTGTAATCCCACTTTAAAATTTAAACATGTCATCTCTTATCAAATTATAATGAGGCTTCCTTTATTGTAAATGGCTACTTTTCTATCGACACTAAAAAAAAAGATTGTAGGGTCAGCAAAAAATTTTGCGAGCTGATTTTTAGCAACCAAATTGGTAGATTCAGCAAGAGTTTTCCTAACACTTTGTGGATTAGAAATTTAGAAATTAAAAAACCCTTGCTAAAAATTAATAAGATTTTTGCTGAATATTAGTAGACCGAAAAAACTCGAACAATTTGTAGAAAAATCATACTTTAGTTAATTTATTAGCTGAAAATCATAAACATTTTTTGTGTTTCTTTTAAAAATAATTTACAATAAGTTGCAAAATATTAAAATGTTCATACTCCCGTATTGACGACATGAATTAATGTAATATCTGTAAATATATGTATAGAAATAATTATATATAACATAAACCAAACTATCTTTCAACTGCATACATCTATGGTTGTCTAAATGATGCTATATTTTAAAGGAACGCAAATGCCGCAGATAATTATAAAAACGAAACAAAATATAACAAAATGATTTTTTTTTTTGCAGTAAAAAAAAGGAGACAAAAAAATCTACATAATGTGTGCGACTTTGTTTTTCGCTTTAGTCTGTCTACCTGCTGTATATTTGTTTGCTATTTCACCATACTAGATTATTAATCTCTATGAGCATTTAGTTTACAAATACACATTTAATCTTTATTAAATTTAAATATTTTATTTTGTCTTTTATTTAATTAATAGACAATTATTTTCACAAATCGGTGACAAAGCAAAATTTAAGTTGTTTCAATACACAATTTTGTTTTATGCATGAGAAACAGATACAAAAAAATTTTTCATGGTTGATTTGTTGTGATGTTTTACAAGAGTTGTACTTTTTAGTATAATTTTCCTTGCCACTACTACATCTCGACATGCCGCGACATCTAATTCGTTCTTCGTATATTTTTTTAATTTGGTGATAATCAACATAATATTTTTAGCAAAATTAATTAGTAAAAAATTAGTTTAAAACAGTTAATTAAGTATAACTGTTGAGAAATTCAACAGCAGTAAAAAGAAAAACAACGTCAGCAATTAATAATTCAATGTTTTTTTACGCTTAAATTTCTGTAACAATAAGTGTTTCTTATTAGTAATAATTAATAAATAAATGTAAAAATTCTTACTCCTCAACCAACTCGAATACTGCAGCTTCTGAGCAACCAATTTAATTAAATACACTTGTAGATTGACAAAGTTAATGCAGGCAATATGAAAAATGAGAATGACAATATAACAAATATTATTTAGATAACTGCTCCCCTTTTTGTATTTAGACCAATCAGGATTCAGCAACAAATCATCTGTTTGTCATTCAGTGTTGGTAAGATATCTGAATTAACAATAACAGAAAACAAAATTTTAGCAAAAAATTTGCTGCAAAATAGTATACCTGATTTACAAGACTCTTTACTAACTTTTCTACTAACTTATTTTTTTTTTGAGTGCATTTAATAGAAGAAGGTACCTTCTAAAATTATATTTTTGGAAACATTGATATCACAATTATATTTGGTTTTTTAATTTTCTCTATAATTGACTGAGTCTTAGTGTCCTGCCATATTTTCATCTATTTTTAGCTTAGCAACGCTATTGCTTACTATATTTTTACCTTTAAACAAGTGATACTTAAATCGTATCCACACCGAATCCTTACACCCCTAAGAAAAAATTTTCATAGGTAATAGGTTGGTAGTACGGAACATGTTACCTAATAATAAGTTAAACTCCTTACTCTTGCATTACTTTGCGACTGTTGGCATTGCTGACTGCCCATTAGTAACACCAATTTTTTATGTTTCAATGTTTTTATTGTATAATTAGTTCGTTTCTACACAAAATTTAATACAACTAAATTTTTAGTAATAATGTGACCATTTTAAAACAATATTCGATCTAAAAACTAAAGATTTAAATAAAACAAATTTTTGCAACTCATTTCCTATAAGTGATTACTAACAAGTTTCTGTAGTAAGTAGTTACATAGATAGACATGGCCTTGTTAAAATAATACGGTTTGTAATAGAAAAGTGTCATGTTACCTCCTTTTTACAAAAAGTTTGTTTTCCTCCCAACATTTTTAAATTTTAATTTAATACCTAGGCCGGCATCAAATTTCGGAGTTTTTCTTATATATTTTGGAATAAAGAAAATGTTTGCAATTTCTGATGTCAATTTTCTTGTAAATAAAGCAAAAAAAATATAATTTCTTTGTGAGCGGATTTGCCATAATAACGCTTTAAAATCTAATGAAGTTGACAGAACATTTACGATTAGTGAGTGAGTGTGTCAAGAATTGGACCAACAAAATCGAAAGAAGGAAGTGTTGTGATTGTTTAAATTTTTGTTTTATTAATTTTTGTTGTGAATTGTAATATTGTATTAAAACCAATTTTTTTATTTTTTATTTTTTATTTTATTAATTAATAATCATATAATTACAAATTATATCCTATTACCCTAACCGAGCACTAGCTACTATGGCCTTCACCGCGTTGTAGCGAAAATAGACCAGTGCCTCTGGTGGGAATCAAACCCACGATCCCCGCACTGATAAGCCAGCACGCTACCAACTAGCCTACCGGGGCGCACATTAAAACCAATAGTATTTGCAAATTATAAAATAAAATGGACATGTACACCATTAACTCGAGAATTTATTGCTTTTGGAATATATTCAAAAGAAGTGAAAATACATAAATTTTTATCCAAAACCACTCAAACAACACCTAAAAATTATTGTTATCGGACTCATAAATGACTCAAAAGTAGCTCTAATATACGAATGAAATTTATATTAATTTTTTGACTCAAAAAGAACTCCAATTTATGAGGGAAATTTTCATTTTTGACTCCAAAAAGTACGCTGAACCGGTTTTACACAATAAATTTTTTATTAAAAAGTTCCCAAATGAGATTTCATTGAATTTTAATTAAATGAATTATAATTGAAAAAAAATATTTTTTTCCTGTTTCACATTTATTTTTTTCAATTTTTCAATTTTATATTTTTATAATTTTATATTTTAAATTTTTTACATCTCTCTGAACAGGACTTGAACCCGCAATCACCAACATGTAAATAGTACCTAGGTAATAATGAATTTTTAATTAATGAATTTTTCATTAAATTTATGAAAATTTTTCATTAAACCAATGAATGCAACTAAATAAAGGACATTTATTTATTAAAATAACAAGCTTTGAAATAGGAAAATAACCACTTATCTACCTTAATGTCTTATTCCCAAACGTATTACTGGGTAATAGAAAATTTGTATTACATATTTTTTTTTCAAAATTCATGTCAAAAAAATCTTGTATTACAAGCATTATTTTAAATAGTCGAAAGTGAAAAAGTTCAAACTAAAAGTGGTTGAACAAAACAGTTTAAGAAAAAATGTTCATCATGAAAAAATGTTACATCATTTCCTTAAAGAACAATGACCATGCAGCACAATATATTCCATATGCAAACGGTTTGAAAATGAAGTGACCAGGAAAAAAGAACGGACTTCCAAAAAAATTGACAGCAGTTGAGCTTGTTAAATTGGAAAATTCGGCGGTTAATCTAATTGGAACATCGACTCTTAAGTTGGCTAGAAAATTTCGCGTTTCCAAGGAAACAATTTGCAAAAACTTACTCCAAATGAACGTGAAACACTACCAGAGGAAGACACAACCCAAATATAGTAAAAAACAATTGGCAGAAATACCAGCAACTGAGAAAAAACTTCATGAAAAAATATGTTCAAATTATTTTTGATAATGAATAATACTTTTCTTTTGCTTGGAACAACGGAGGTATTAATTCTGGATTTTATTCTGATTACTCAGCAAAAGCGAGGTTAGCACCAAAAAGTACCAGTGTCGGCAAAAATTCCTGTAAAAGTTATATCACAACTTTACATCCAAAATTAGAAAGCTATGACTTTAAACGCGGATTTTTTATATTAATAAATAAACACTTTACCGACGACATATTCTTTTGGTCAGCTTTAGCAGTCTCTCAATTGCCAAAAAACGTTAGAATGGCTTAATGCAAAAAACATACTGTTTGTACCAAAATACTCAACTTCTCTTAGCATCCCAAAAGCACGTTCAATTGAGGACTTTTGGGATATTTTGTGGTAAAAAGTGTATGAAAATATTTGGCCAGCCAAATGCACTGGTGTATGGAAGAAATAAATTTAAAGTAGTGTAAAAAAATTTACCTAAATGTCGTCCAATGCATGATTGGAGGTATCAAACATAAAATACACCAAATAAAAGATTGCGACCAGTTTATACTGTGTTATAAATAAATATTATTTAAAAAAAAAATTATTAGTTTTTTAATTACAGTCATTTTAAAATTGTCCATTAACTAAATTGGCATAGGTTACGCTCATTAAAATCTTTTATTTGAGGTGCGTTTTAGCGGAATTTTTGTAGCGCTTCAGTTTTCACAAAGTGCAAAAAAAAAACTGTCGCTGTAGACGCTACGAATGGGAAAAATTAAAGTAAGGATGTTTTTTTATAGAAGTATAGAAGTTTGAAATGGAATAAAACAAGTAAAAATTTTTTAAATTGACATGAAATTTACTTTATTCGAAATATAATCTTCAAGCATTATAATTTAAATATGACTTCTGGCATATGACCGCCACTGCTGTCTCGGCCGTAGTCTAATCTGGAGGTCAAATTTTGGATGACTTTTAAAACATTTGTGCTCGTATATTGGAAATAACGTGGCGATTGTTGTCCTCCAAGTGGCCAATCGTTTCGGGCTTATCGGAGTAGACTAGCAACTTCCCATATCCATACAGAAAATAATCAAGCGTCGTTAATTAGCACGAGCTTGGAGGCAAATTCACGGGTCCGAAACATGAAGCTATGCGGTTACTAAGCGTTTCCTTCAATAAATCAATTGTGGCAGGAGCTATGTGGCATGCAGCTCCCGCCCATCACGGTTGTTTAATTGATGAACGAAAAAGTCAGTTACCATGGGTCTATAGCGGTCACCATTGACTGTAACGTTCTGATCAGCGTCGCTTTTAAAGAAGTTCGAACCAATGATCCCACCAGCAAATAAAACACACCAAACAGTCAGTTTTTCTGGATGTAACGGTGTCTCAACGTACACTTGAGAATTGTCGTCACTCCAACCAAATACGGCAGTTTCACACACAGAGAAAAATTTAGGTATTTGCCAACTGAAATTCTTTTATTACGACTCAAACTTGGTTATTAGTAATTTCAGACGGTTGACACAACTTAACATTAGTTTTCACAACAAAGTTCGGTTAATTCAACTTAATTCTAGTTGCAATACCCAAAATATTCAGATATCGAATGTAAATATCGTTGTACTAACTGAATTTATAAGTTGTTACCATTAATATACACTTTTCAATTCGGTTGGCACTTTATTTCTCTGTGTGTATTTATTAGATTTTAAGCCGGAACAAGATATCGCATTAAAGTTATTTTCTTTGATTAAGTAACTTGTTGTTAATATCAAATCAATTCAGATTAAATGGCAAAAATTATCATGTTATGTTTCATTTTTGAAAATCAGTTGATAAATATAAAATTGGCAACTTCTAAACATATTTGAATACCAGATGTGTCCTAGTTTGGAGTATAATTAATAAGTTCTTGATAAATCTAGTGGATACTTAAGCTTGAAAGTGCATTGGTTGTGGATGTGCGAAGTTTTATGACAATCCGATAAGCCAGTAATAAATGGCTGAACTATTTCGAAAATATTTGCATAAACACTCCACTCTGCATTGGTCTATACAAAATTGTGTACTACATGTCGTATGAGTGATATTAATTTAATACTATACCATTGTATCACTCATACGACTTGTAGTCCACAATTTAATGTTAATTGAATGAGCAATTTATATGTATATTTTGTCTAACGCAAAGGTCATTATTGTGGAATTTATTCATATCGTCCACTCCATGAGAGAACGTCAAAAAGGGTAATTTTTTGACCTCCTGATACGTCTTCCCTCTAATTTTAATAACGTCTTGTTACGTTCTTATATATTTTCTTTACATTTTTTTTCCTATTATTTGAAATCATTTTTGTTGTTTTAAAATATTTTTTTTGACATATTTAATATCAATATTACTCTATAACATTAGCAAATTTAAACACATTATTCTTAATATATTTTATTAAGCACTTTTGACTACAATTTGACACAAAATAATTACACACATTTTA
>CM037853.1:22783702-22810500 GCA_021234595.1 Delia radicum | reverse complement strand
TGTGAATGCTGTGATTGACAAAACTCCACTTAGCCACACTCATCACTGTGCCGAACGTTTCTCAACTCGCTAAGAGGTAATGCTACAAGTCATATAGTCTAGCAGTGGGTTTGACATAAAGTAAAAAAATAAAAAGTTTTTATATAGAGCAATTTAACAATTAAAATACTTCGTTCAATTAACATATAAATTAAGCACTGACGAGACATTGGGAGGGGACGATACTGCGACAGTCTGGCATATCCATTGTGTCCGTAAAACTTTTCAATAAAAATGTTTTCTTCTTCGTCTTCCTGTAAAAATCTAACTAAGTAAATTGTGAATGCACAATTAAAGGTCGAAAAAAAACATAATTTTTATTTTTAATAAAAATTATAACAAACTTGTAAATTGTGAATGTTTAACTCAAAAATGCACTGAATATTAAAATCGTAGAAAAATATAAAGAAAATATTTATTTAAAGAGAAAAATTTTTGTTTTTGAAAAATTCTATTCAGTCAAAGCACACTCACTGACGTAGAATTTTTTTCCACTTACACTCACTTACTCACGCTCACGTAAGTAAAAATAAGTTTTAGCTCACAATCACGCCTGGTTAGACGTTATTCACGTGAATCACGCAATATTTTGCATACATACCCATCTCTAATTACGATACACCTAACCAGTTTTATTGAAAATGGTTTCAAATTTAAGAAAACCTTTTTTTTTTAATAACGTTAACCCTTGCCGAATTTTAGCCGCAAATGCCCCCGTTTTTGAAAAAGTGTATTTTTATTAAAAATTTCCAACATTTGAAATTTTGAAAAGATTTATTTTTTATATCAAGTATTTCTTTAATACTCGTATACTCAAAATTATTAAGATATGGAATTCTTACATCATCGTATGTCATTAGCCTGATATAAAAAATGATGCACAATTTTGATAAATTTGCAATCGATTTTTTAAAATGCCTAATACCCAACTTTTTCTACGAGAACACACACCCGGGATACGTTTGTACCTACTAACTTATTTTGGCTTTTTCTAATGTTTAAATGATCTAATTTCATTATTTTTTTTTATGCGTATATTAATATTTTACAAATGTTTTACTTTTTTTTATTTTATTAATTAATAATCATATAATTACAAATTATATTCTATTACCCTAACCGAGCACTAGCTGCTATGGCCTTCGGCGCGTTGTAGCGAAAAACAGACCAGTGCTTCTGGTGGGAATCGAACCCGCACTGATAAGCCAGCACGCTACCAACTAGCCTACCGGGGCGCACATTTTTTTTTTTTTATAATATAAAAGTTATTATTAAAGAAAATAATATTTTTTTTTATATAAATAGAACGTTCTTTTGACCAAAAACTAGGGAATTTTAAAATAATTTCTTTCATATTTGCAATAAATTTAGGTGCATGATAATATTTTTATGGCTACATGAAAAAATTAACATATACCTCTAAATTATTTTTGTATTTCTTAACCTCCTAACATTTCTAAATTAAATTTGTCAAATACACATTAATTAAAAATTAATTGCGACTGTCTATATGACGTTAATATACACTGTACTAAAATATATTATAAAATTTGCCCTGTTTCGATGTCTGAACTTAAAAACGCAAAGTCAACCCTGAACGTAAAAACCATACGTCAATCTGGTAACATTGTGAAATAGAGACGGAGAACGATTAGAAAATAATAAACAAAAATCTGAAAATAGAATATTTGTGTTGTCACTTCTGAGTATAATATACAAAAACAAAAAAAGCTAATAGGAAAGAAAACTGCAATTTAGCTGCATTAGATTCGAGGCCATACTTGGGTGTGATCGCTAAATGGTCATGACTTGGTATTGTTACGTTTGTAATGTAAGATGAGCGCAGGTTTGATTCTTACAGCCGCAGGTTGTTGACAATCTGACAATTATTAGACATAAATAATAATACAATTTAAAATGGGAAATCACTGATGAGCCTGTTCCATAAAAAGGCAAAAACTAGTCTAATCTGATTTAAAAATTAATAGTGTTTATAATTTTTATAGAAAAAACGTTTATTCTTCTTCTTAACCTCAACATTTCTATATTTTTGGTTTAGTTTCGTTGCAATATTTGATCCCCTCTTTTTAAACCCTAAAAGTATGATTGGTACGATAAAAAATTTCATTTGTTAGTTAGTTTAGTACCCTAATGGGCCGATTTTGGGCAAAATGAAAGCGGTTATAAACATAAACATAAAATATTTTTTTTTTACCATTTTAAATTTAAATGCTTTATAATATAAATTACGTTTTATGGTTCTATTTCGTCCCAAACCTGGCCAAGCCTCTAAATGAGTCGAAAAACATGAATGAAAATTTAATGAATCGAAAAACAAAAAAAATTTTGGAACACCCTAATGATCATTTGCAAAGTCAGCATCATCTGGATTCAAAATCATCATATTTAATAATTTTACACGGACACCATTTCATTATAATCAACTTCAAAAACAATAATAACAGCAACTAAGTACCTCTAAATAATATGCTCAAAAGTACCGAACATTTTTCAAAAAATATAAAACAAATCTGTCGAAATTTTAAAAATTTTTCTTCTCAAAAACTTTAATTAACTTTGAAAATTTTTCAATACGTTAATTTTTTTTTTCGCTATAGTCACTATTGTGTATTTTTTTTAATATTTTATTTTGAAAAATCTGTAAATTTAGTAATTTTTTCTTTAATTTTCATACTTTTTGCTTCTAGTGTAAACACGTTTAAATGCAAATGAGTGTTGAACACATTTTGGTTAATAAGCAAAAATAATATTCTAAATGTTTTTTTAAAAACTATTTTTAGTTGTTTCACGTCGTTATTGTTATTTTGTCATAATTGCATGTAACAATTTGCTAAATTAAATAATTGTGCTGAGTTGGAAAACTGCAAAATTTAATTAATTGAAAAAATTGTTTTGAAATTTTCTAAATGGTGATATGTGTCTGCTGGATGATAACTGTGTGTATGTAAATGTTTTGATATATTTTATTTTTTCTACACTCAGAGAATTTTTGCTTTAAAATTTTTCAGTTGTTTGGATTGTAATGCAGTTCGTTTATGTTTAATGTAAATGTCAGTCATTTGTAGAACAAATTAAGTGTTTTACTAATCTTGTAGTTCAGTTAAAAAAACAAAAAACATCAAATGACTGTTTTACTATTTTACATTAATTTTTTACAGTTGTTTTTTGTTATTAAAAAAAATAAATGTTTGTTTGTTTTTTACTAACATATGTGGTTGCAATTGTTTGAAATATTTTACATCACGACAAAAAAAAACCCTAAACAAATGGTCGATGTACTTTATTTAGAAATACCACTTTGAGTTTTTATATAAAAGAACTATTAACAATATTGAAATGATTTCTGGAACGTAGCACATTGGAAAATTTTGATCATATTCGCATCAAAAATCTGTAACTTTTTTGTTTGAAGAAACAAATTCTGAAATTTGGCACGAATAATCTCAAATACATGTGCCATTAAATTTAAACAAAAGGTTATTTAGAGAAATAAAATAAAATTTTTAGTTTTATTTTTTTATACTGATGACTTGTATTTTTATTTGGCACGAAAGGTTTTTATTTACAACTACAAAAATTAATATTATAATATTTGTAATCTTGCTATTTGTAACAGTGCAACAGTGAAAAAAATGCACGGACTCGACCGTAGAGGTTCGATTGTACTATCAAAGGTTAGTAAAACCCTATACTCGGTTTGGCCAGTTTGACTAGCCATTTTTTTTTTATGGACCTCAAAAGATTTTGAAAATCAGTGCACCACTCAAAAAAAAAGTGTCCTCAGTTTTTAGCCTACAGCTAATTCAGACTTGATGATATTGTTTAAACAATAGTTGGCAATAATGTTGTGAAGAGCCTACTGAACAAATTTTTTAAACATTTTATGTGCAAAAAAATCATTTTTTCCTGCACTTTTTTGAAAAAAATATAGTATAAAATGATTATTTTTTCTAATGGTGCACTGATTTTCAAAATCTTTTGAGGTACAATCAAAAAAAAAAAATTGGTAGTCAAACTGGCCACACCGAGTATAGGGTTTTACTAACCTTTGGTAATACAATTGAACCTATACTGTCAAGTCCGTGCATTTTTCCAAAAGTCTTCATTTGTTGCACAGTTTTATACGACATGAGCAATATTATAAATTAATAGTTTTATAATGTGTTCTTCATGCAACTTATAGCAATAATAAGCAACTTCGTGTAATTATCTGAGGTATTATATGATATTTTAGTCATTAAAACACCAAAATTATTAAACTTCATCAAAAAGGTCCCATATTTTTTACACAAATTGTTTGATTGTAGCAAAACGTAGGAAAAAAAAAAAATAGGAATGAAGAGTACAACATAACTTTCAGGTATATATAAAATAAAATAAAAATCTATTATCGCCCATGTGCGAACATAATTCCGAAATTTTAAAGAAATTATTGTAAATGAAAACCCAAGTAAAAAGTTTTCATATAATTATATATGAGTTTATGCAATTGCTTATGATATTAAGTTACAAAAGATATATTCATACAAAATCATATAAAAGTGTATCTCAAATATATAAATATATCTTTGTTTATATTACACTTCATAGTTATAGTGAATATATGCTTGCAAATGTGACATGTAATTGCAGATATTTATCTGCAATTCTATGTAAAATATAATTGTATCAAACTATATGTAGTTTCATCAAATTAAATCTAATTTCATTAAATAATATTTAATTGTATTAGTTTAGATCTAATGTTATACAATTAGATGTAAACAGTTTTCATTGTTATATTTTATACGAAAATTCACAAAATATTTCATTTACTTGGGAATTTCAAATTATTTATTAAAATATTAGTTATTATTTATTAAAATATTAGTTACACGAAGAATATTTTTCGTAAAAGGGTATAATGAAAAGTTTGATATAATTTTTATTAAAAATAAAAATTATGTTTCTTCGATCTTTAATTGTGCAATGAAAATTAAAATTATTCAAGTTCGATGCTATACTCTAGATTTCTTTATTAGGATATTGTCCTAACAAATAATCTATAAAGTTTTTGTTTTCAAATTTATTAATTGACCACTTTTAGGAATGTGTTGATAGATCTTTTTCGGGAATTATCTAGGTTCCCATCATCTGAACACGTTTTGAAAGAAGTGACAATCCCATGTAAAACATCAAACATTCATATAACCTAGTTTTCCATTAAATGATAACTAATATATGGGCTCGAAGTTAAATATAATTGAAGTTAAAGATTATCATCAGCAAAAGGTGACACTTTTTTTAAGATCTTTAAAAACTAGCAATAAACGGTTTAAATAGAGGTAGTAATTAAAAAAAATTGCCAATGTTATTGTGGCCGAGCTGTGATTCGATCACAGGACCTTAAGTACATATAAAGGGTCCGCCAAATAACTTTTTTTTTTTTGAACTCCTGAACCAATTGGACTTTGTATGGCGTCATACCAAGGTCTTTATGTAAAATTCGTCTCAATGATGTCTCCGAAATGATCAATTGTTGAGAACGACGGTGACTTGATGTTGATGGCGCTTCACGCATACTTTTCTGCCACAGCAGCAATATTCTCGGGTGTACGCACTGTTTTTGGCTTTTCACGCTTTGGTTTATCGATGAGGATGCCAGTTTCTTTCACTTTTTTTCACAAGATAACGAACATACGGACCATATTCGTTCAGCAGAAGGATAAAACTAATTATCCCAGTAAAAAAACGCTGCTTATATGCGAGCAGGTTTGTAAGGGAGTATGCCAAAAGAATCCCTTACAAACCTGCTTACATATGCCATGATTTTTATATGGCGAATTCCCACTTGGAAGCATTACTTTTGGGCAAAATTAGCGCGGGTTTTAGCGCTTACAAAAAGCTGTGATTTCATGGCTTCCAGTAAAATCATATTTCATGTCTATATTATTATGATTAAAAGCAATAATATGAATAATATGTAATTTATTTTACATCAAATTCTACAGACATTAATTTTAAACATAATATAACAATTTTATTGTTTACCGCATCACGTGGTTGCTCCTCAGGAACAGTGAAGTGACTAATTATTTTTTTAACATACTCAAAAACACCTAACACAATTGGAAATCACTCGGGAAAACTGGTTCACATCGTTTAAAATCTACGACATGAAACTTTTCTGCATTACAACCTGCATCCTCGTAAGGGATTAACGTAAGCTGCTTACAACCTGCATCATTGTAAGGGAAAACAGTAAGCTCAACAAAATTTTTTGTTTATTTTTATACGAACAACATAATAGTAAGCACTTACTTCAGCGCATTTGTTTTATCCTGCTTCTAAAAACAGGAAAATTTTTACTGGGATCTGTCAAATCAGACATGAGCTAAGTGTTACCATTCACGAAATAAGCACTAGTTGAAAAAAAAAACCTTAGATGGCGGACCCTTTATAATTGTATATGGGGTTAGTTATAACAATATGCAATTATATCTCTCAGAAAATATTACTGACATGGGAATCATATCTTAAACCTTTTTTAATCTTGCATCAGATAAACCTTAATTGACTACGCTGAATTCAATGATGCTAACCGCTGGGTTAGCTCTTAAAAAATATATATTTGATTTCGAAAATGATGGTCCCAAGGACCGCATAAAAAGCGATTTTAAAATTTTTCGACTTTTATTTTTGCCCCCACATTAATTGATATTTTACCTTGTAGCTTTGCATTGAAAATTGTTAAAATCGGCAAAGCAGTTTTAAAGTTGTGAGTGTAAATATCAGGACACCTAGAAGTTTTCCGTACAAAATGGTAGATTTTACTATGCAGCTTAAATGAATTTTTGGATGTAGAATTTGTTTTGGCAAGAATATTCTGCTAATTTTTCTACATTAGTTGGACAATAGTGTAGCTCATATCCTTGACAAAGTTTTGACATGATTCTTAAAAGCATTAAGTGTTTCAGATAAGCAAATTTCAAAAGCAATAACAGAAACTTAAAAATGAATAAGAGAATTTGAATTCGCATAAAATTTCCTTTCCAAAATGGAAATAGATTCCTTTGAATATGTTGTATTTTCATTTCCATAAATAATTGTACTTGAAAGAAGTGAATACAGTTGTAATTTCCGAACATTTCTATTACCAAAATATCCAAAAAAAATTTAAACTATTATATTTTGGCATCTTAGTTTTATAACAATACAAATTTTTGTTGTGCTATTTAAAAAAAGTGCATAACTTCTTAATCCAGCTTCAACAGAATGATAATAGAATAATATATGAATTAAACTATAATAATTTATTAACATTTCAGAACCATAATATGATAATGTTAAGATCAATGGGGAACAATACTATGGTAGTGTAATTAAGGTTGGCTCAACCATAACTACCCAGCCAGAAATTGCCAATGGTCTGAAAAGTCAAGCACTGGCAGAGCACTTTTTGCCAATGATCCAACAAATAAAGTGCTGACAAAGCTCTGATTTACAACGCTCTGCCAACGTTAGTAAAAGTGCTTTGCCAGTGCTTAATTAACAAAATTTACAACAGTTAAAATAATAAAAGCACTGGCACAGCTCTGGCTTAGAACGCTCTGCGAACTTTCGTAAAAAGTGCTTTGCGAGTACTTGATTTACAAAATTTACAACCGTAAAAATAAAAAAGCACTGGCACAGTACTGACTTAGATTGCTCCCAACATTAGCAAAAAGTACATTGCCAGTACTTATTTAGAAAATTTACAACCGTTAACTTAATAAAAGCAGTGCCACATCCCTTGGTCACAACAAGAGTGGAAAAATTCAAAACTAAATTGCAATTTATGATTTGAAGTTAAGAATATTAAGGTCTGTTATTATAGTCAGCACAAAGTATAGTTTTTGTACTAAAATTTTACTTAAGAAATTTATTTTCAAATTTCTTTCTTTAGTAAAATTGTAGTAAAAAATCGTGCTAATTTATCATAAAAATAATTTGATAAAAAAATATATTCAGTTATTTTGTAATTAACATAGCTGACGCAAGCCTACTGTTATTTTTGTTCAAATTACCAAAATCATTCAATAAGAAATAATACAACTCTTTACTGAAGTGAATTACTAAGTAGGACTTTATTGGTCGTTTTTGGTTTTGGTACTGGCAAAGCGCTTACTGCCAGTGCTTTGCCAAAGTTTAAAAAAAAATGGCCAAGCCCTGACCGGTGTTATCATTTTGGGGTTGGCAAAGCACTTATTATATTATTAAAAAAACACTTTATGGGTTGTTCTACCAATGCTTGGAAAACGTTTTAAAATTATGTTTTTGGTACTGGCAAATCGCTCATTACCAGTGCTTTGCCAACTTTTTAAAAAAGAAACAGCAAAGCCCTGCCCGTTGTTATCATTTTGGGTTGGGAAAGCACTTAAATCTTCAGATATCCAAAGCTCTGCCAACGCTCATACCACGGTTGAAAGCACTGGGCCAATGCTTTGCCGTTCGTATTTTTCTGGCTGGGTAGTAACATGGTGATGCTCTTCGAATAAGGTTGTCGCAACCATGTTTTTTCTGTGCGTGTGGAGGCATATTAAGGCTAAATAGGGAATATATGTATTTAATATAAAAAAAATCGGAAGGCATGAGGTAAAAAAATGCTAATTTTTATTGTTATTTTAAATAGTGAATGATATATGAAATGGCATAAAAACATTTTCCTCGATTTTGACCATTAAATGTATTAGGTTGTCCAAAAGCTGAGGCAGGTCGGCCTTCGAATTTATATTTCTGCAACATATCCAACTTCCCATAAAATCGGTGGGTTCAGCTTGAAGTATTTTCCTGTTCTATGAATTGTCTAGAGGTCAGAATATATAAGAAAAATATTTTTGTTTTATCTCGTGGTTACCAGAATTTTATTAGTTACAATTAATTTAGTAGACTTTTTAATGTTCTTCAATAGGACAAATTTTTCTAAAGAAAATTCTCACCGAATTAGATGGCGTCTATTAAATTAGAAATTTATTCAGATTCATGTCTACCGATCATTTGTTGTATTATAATCTTTGGTTCCAATCTTACATATTTTCCGATTAAAATTATTTTCCAACACTTTATACATTTTATAAATTAATTTATAATATTTGTATAAAAAAAAATCGTGTTTTGCTAATTTATTGTGGCCACAATATTTAAACGAAAGTAACAAACACTTTGATGCCATCATGCCACATGTAGATACACATGTAGAAACAATGCATAACAACACATAATGCATAAATACATGCATATTTATATGCATATTTATGTAGTATATTTATTTATAACAAATACTAGAACATATTTATTTATATTTTAACAAATTTTTAATGATAAACTCATATAAATGCAGGTGATATCTTTGCATGTTAAGTGCCAATTAATGAGTCATTGTCATTTTCATTTTATTCACACAATCAGCCAAAGAAACAGCAACAACATACAACACCCGCAACAAAAAACAAAAAATTTAATATGAACAAAAAAAAAATTTCAACAACATGCCATCAATGTTGCTGATATAAATAAAGTTAAAATATTTTAATAATAATATAACAAAAAACGTGAAATTGTTCAATAAAAACAATTGGATTTAATCAAATTTGTCAATTGTAAATATTTTAATTATTTAGAGACAATCGTTTGTGGTTAAAATTTAAACAACATCAAAAAAATATATTGCAAATATGTTGAACATACATAAATCGCAATACAAACACAAATAACCAATACAATTTCTATACACTTATGTAGTTTAACCAAGGATATTATAAATCAGGATGTGCAATTTTGGGCGCTACGCGGTTATGATCGTGCTAGTATGCCAACAAGCCATTGTGCCATAGGATTACACAAGTTGTTGTTCTACCAAGAGAACTAAATGCGATTCTTTTTACAAATATCGTAATCTGCAGTTAATTTTCTTTCCAACGATACCAAGTACTTATATGATAGGTTTATAACTTCTTAACAGGAAATCTTCAAAAGTTACCTCATATGAATTTATTTCTTATAAATATTTCTTATTATGAGTGTTTGTAATCATTTTTAAACTGTATTCTATGATTCAATTATAGTCCGGTTAATTTAGACAATTGAAATAACAAAAATTCCGACAGAGCAAAATTTTGGTGAGGACCTTGGTTTTACCTTAAAAAATAACAATTTAATAGTCCCCCCCCCCCCCCCATATCTCAGGAACGGTGATACTTAGAGAAAAAATCATGAAGACTATTTTTATAGAGAATTTTAAGATCTACAACTTTGGTTTGAAGTATTTTTGTGATAAAACTTACCGTTTTCGAGAAACCTGAAATTTTGAAAAAACCTGAAATTTTGACCTTTTGACTCAAGGGGACTTTTAAATTTTTTTGTTTGACCACTGTCTTTATGTCTAAATTGACCGGACTAATTACTGAAAACAAAGACTTCTAATAAGGTGATCCTATAAGGATGGTTAAAAAAATGTAAATTTTCACTATTCAAAAATGTATTTATTAATAGACATAATCTAATAATTTTGTAGACCTAAATAGACTTTAAAGTCAACAATATGAAAATTATGTCAAAATTTATGATATGCTCGAAATAATCCCACAATTCCCCTCCAAAAAAAATATACCAAAAATCTGATTTTTTGCTGTGAAGTACTGTGGGGTGCACTCTTGATTCAGGGCGAAAAATATTTGACAATAGAACTAAATATTTTTTTAAAGGTATAAGACACGCTGAATCCAAATCTGGTCTCTGAATCATTCTTCGGCATCATGCGTTCGAGCGTTGTGGTGTAATGGGGGACCAGCTGTTACACAAATGGTCCCGTGCTCGATTCCCGGTGACGACAACATCAATTTAGAAAAATAATATGTATGAGCTTTCTATCTCTTATATGTATCCTATAGGAAAAATAGGGCTCTTGATCAAAATCTTCCGATTTTTCACCTTCTTGGAAATTTATTTTTCATAATACTTGTAACGGCAGTTCAACGACTTACTCTTGAACTTTTTTTTCAGTTTTTTAATTTTTATGATAACTTTTATCCTTACGTAAATATTGTAAATTGAAATTGGGATTGTAATTGCAATTTTAAAGTCCCGCAGTTAAAATTTTTAAAAACCTCGAATTTATAATCAAGTTCAAATGACGATAATTTCAAGAAAAACTAAGATATGTTAAAAATTCAGAAACTAAAAAAAATTGTTAGAGTAGTTTGTTCAGTCACCGTTAAAAGGATTATAAAAAATATATTTCCAAGAAAGGAAAAATCGTGGCTTTTAGATCAAAAACGACACTTTTGCAGATAATATTTCTTGATGTTGATTCGGTGTACCTTATACCTTTAGAAAAGTATACCTTTGTTGTATTATTAAATATTTTTGGGCCTAAATCTTTTATATAAAAAAAAAACTTTCCGTATAGTAAGCACTCTTTATACATATGTTCAGAAAGCAACTATTTATTTGGAAGTAAAAGACTGTGTGGGGCAAAAATCGCAAAAATTAGGTTTTTTTTTTAATTTTTAGTTTTAATGAGTGTAAGTTTTGAGTAGATTTGATTTTTTTTATTTAATTGAGATTTTTTTTAGTTAAATAACCAGTAGTTTAAAAAATAAATTCGCCTACATTTCGATAATAGCAAAAAAAACTGGACCTCAGTCGGGCATGATGTGAAATTTCATATTTTCAAATGGAAACTTCTCGGGAACTATTAGAGATAATCCATATAGGTAAGCATGTTTTTCTATATGCTACACAAGTAGATTGCAATTATATTAATTTTTTAAAAATCGGATAAGAAAGAAAAAAATGGCAAGCACTCGAAATTTTATATGCAAAAATTTCCCTACTTTGGGTGGTCATATTGCCACCCCGGAGGGTCTGGAAGCTTTAAAACAAAAACTTATGCTCGATATTACATCACAAATTCTGTTTAAATCAGACTGCTAAGGGAGAAATGGCCGAATTATTTCCAAAAATTTTGTAACATTGCCCACAAATATGGCCCCTTGATCAGTACAATTTTAACCTATAGGTTTTATTGAATCGCTTAATTAATATGAATTAATTAATAGTTTATGTTTATACATTTTTAAGGTATTTCAACTTAGAATATAAATATAAAAGACAAAAAATATTTTTAACTGTTTTAAAAATTGAAAATGAAAATTTTTTAAGTTCGAGACCATACTCTATATTTCTTTATTAGGATATTGTACTAACAAATAATCTATAGAGTACAGTCTAGTTTACTCCCCCTGTTTTTGTTTATGGACAAAACAAAAAAATAAAAAGGAGAAAAAAAACAAAAAAAGTGTATTGAATATCCACCAAAGGTGGGCCTTGCACATAACAAACAAGTTTTCAATTTATTTTTGGTAATCTTTTATTTCGAGCTCATATATATATTAGTTCTCATGTAGTGAATAAACTAGTTTATATAAATGTTTGATGTTTGGCATGGGATTGTTACCTCTTTCAAAACGTGTTCTGATGATGGGAACCTAGAAAATTCCCGAAATAGATCTATCAACACATTCCTGAAAGGGTCAAATAATTTCTTCCCTTGATTGTTTGGTAAAATTTTCAATAGTTCAAGAGCTGTAGTCGATAACGGAAAAAATCGGTGAAAAAAGTGGTAATTTTTTCGACATTTTTGGGGTTTTGAGCATGAAGATGAAATTTTTCCGACTTAATATATTCAGCATTTTTGTTGGCCGAGTCAAGAGCTACAACTTTGCTGAAGACTGCAAAAAAAATTCACAGAATTTTTCGAGCTATGGCCATGCGAAAAATAGAAGAAAATTGCAAAAAAAGTGCTCAAAATCGAATTTGGCGAAAAAACTATAGATGCTCATAAAAAACGAACGGCAACCAATCTAGCAAAATCCAGAAATTACTTTTCTCCTCTCATCGAGTACTTTCGGCTGGGATAAGTGTTTTTTTATTTGGAATTTTTGTGTTGCACTGTGTTACATTTATATTCTAAAATAAAATACCTTACAAATTCATAAAAATAAATAATTAAATAAATTATATTAATGATTCGGTTGAATAAAACCACTGTGTTATATACCAAGCGGCCACATTTGTATGGACGCTTTGTCGGTATAATGGCACGATGGCGTGCTTGCACAAGCGCTTCGCGCACAAAAGTGCGCATCCTGGTGTATACTATCCTTGATTAAACAATTATATAAATAACAACACCAACATTATTAACACACACACACATGCACACAAGGGTGTCCCTTAAAATTAGAGAGATTTTGTACGTTTTCTGGTAATAAATCCGTAACTTTGTTGTTACTATAGCTAGAGTTTCCAAACCTTGCACGAGCAATATTGAATATATTTTCCTTTAAATAACAAAGCGAATAAGCGAAAAAAGCGCAAACGGTCATTAAAAAAAAATGCAATCAAACTTCTAGATCATATATTATATTTTATATATAGACTGTTCTATATATGTATATGAAATGAAAGCTCCTCAAATTGATTTCATTGTAAGTAAAAATCCGTTCTGTAACGATGAATTTAAATAAAACAACAAATTTTCTAAATTATTTCCGTTTTAGTATGTTTCTTAAATATGAATGCATACAAAATTAAATAGAAAAACAAAAAATGTAAATTTACATGTGAAATCAAGAAATAGGATTATCAATAACATTTTGAATCAATATAAGCCGATAACATTTTGAACATATGGCTCTTCTAAGTTCCATACTTTTAGGGTTTTTTTTATTAAAACCGTTAATAAATCCCAATTTTGGGAAATTTTAAAAACTGAATGATGGAGATGTGTTATTTGCTTCACGGAGTATGTATTGGCTTCACGGAGGTGGTAATGGAAAAATTCTCCAGCAAAAATTATATTTTTCAATACAAAAATGTAAAAAAAGATTACAAAATTAATTAAAAATACTCAAAGTAACCACTCCCTCCCATTCTGCAGTAAAAATATCGATTTAAGACTTATTTGAATAAAGTGAATAATTTTTTTTTTTTAGAAAAAAACACTGCACAACAAAATTGTACATAAAATAAATGCAATGAGGTAGTAAACTACTACTCTCAGCAGGAAGAAACTGAGGCTTTTGACGGAAATCCTCATGGGACCCTCGACACTGAGGGCCCCATCTCCACCGTATTGGTAGGGCAGACTCGGGAGTGTGTAGGGCCTGTGGGGAGGACGAGGAGGCCTTGGAACACTATCTTTGTAAATGTCCGGCATTTCCCCGAATCCGTGTCGAAATACTATCCAGTGACCCAATATCCACATTGGGGGAAATTAGGTTGAGGAATTTCGTCAGTGCGACGGAGTGCCTGGGCTAGGAATATGACATGGGACCGATTTTTAGATCGCACAACAAGCCGACATTCGGGCTTAGGTGTAAGTCTTCAGGGACTTGAGTCGGATTAGGGATTAACCTAGTAAAATACTCCAGTGAGGAAAAATAAAAAATAAATAAAATATTTGACCGAAAAACTGAGTTTAACATTATATTAGATTAGATTAGACTAGAGTGGCACTATGCACCGCGACCAGAAGTTGGTATTTTGTGCTGCCGACGAATACACCCTATAGGTTCAGGCCCCCTACGAAGCCAACTATCCTACCAGGTAAACAATTCCAAACGTCCGATGGCGTCACTATTCGACCACCAAAATAACGCACCCTAATGTCGGAGAGCCTCGGACATTTGCAGAGAACATGCTTTGAGGTCTCGGGTTCCAATTCACAAAACGTGCACGTATCCGTAGAGGATCGTCCCATCTTGTACAATTGATACCTAAGGCCACAGTGTTCCATGAGGTATACCGTCACGGTCCTTAGTTCGCCCCTAGTCATAGACAAGAGTTTCCGCGACCTCTCCCCAGAGTTAGAGTTTCGCTGTCAAACAATGAATACTTTTTTAAATCAGGGACTGTAAATAATGATTATTGTTCGTTTTTTTAAATCAAAAAATCAATCACTTAGAACAGACATAAAAAAAATTTATTGCACCATTATTATTATTTTTGACAATCTTTGCATATCCGTCATGATTTTTTAATTTTTGATTTTTTTCGCTCAAAATAAAACTCACTTTCAATTTACGACTTTAAATATGATGTACTTACATATTTTTATGCATATGTATATATATTTACATAAATTGAAAGTGAGTTTTATTTTGAGCGAAAAAAATAAAAATCATAAATAATGATTATTTTTGAGTTTTATTTTTTTTGCTCAAAAATAATGATTATGGCTGATTTTTTTATTATTACTCAAAAGTAATCATTACCATTGAAGAAAACTTTAAAAATCATAATATAATCATTATTGTGTAATTTTATTATAAAACTCATATTGATTACGGTCCCTGTTAAAAATTATAAAAAATGCAGCAAAAACTGCTGCAAACATCTCGAAAGGGGTTGGCATCTACTGGTATTATTGTTACTTTTATGTGATAGCAAAAACTTCTAATATTGCAAATATTTTGGAAAAAAATTTACATTTTCATAGGTCAACTTATAATTATTTCGTCCACTGTATGGGGGGATGTAATGAACGAAAATCGACAAAAACGCTTTTTAAGGGACATCCTAATGCACACACTCAGAAACCTTTAAATACAACAACTTTAATCATCATGATTACATGTTGCTGCTATTTTATATAAATATAAATGCATCGGCATTATACACTACACGAAAAAATTATAACATACAAAATATTTTTATATACATTTTACCTCAAGAAAAATATTTATTTCTATTGTTAATTTATTATTAATAGTGTTCATGAATAGATCTAAAAGCGCTACAATTTTGTGAAATAAACTAAAAATTGGCATTTTAAATAAATAATTTTTAAAAAGTTGTGAAGAAATATTTATAACCTACAAAATTAAATACTCCGTATATTTTTTACATATACGATTTCTAAATCCGTGTGAGCGGTTAAAATAGTTTATTGGTTTTGTTTTATTAACTTACATTTAACACAACTTCCTGAAATGAGTTTTTTAATTTTAAAATTATATTTTGTTATTTTTTCACTTTTGTGTTTTTCAGGATTAATAAAGGGTGTTTTTATAGAGGCATATAACTTTGAAATGGAATAAAATAAAGATGATTTGTTTAAATTGACATGAAATGTACTTTATTCGAAAGATAATTTTCTAGCTTTATAATTTAAATATGACTTCTGGCATATGACCTTGACCCCTGATTCGGACTTAGTCTAATCTGGAGGTCCAATTTTCGATGACTTTTTCCAATATTTGTGGCAGTATATTGGCAAATACCGCGGCAAATGTTGTGCTCCAAGTGGTCAATCGTTTCGGGCTTATCGGCGTAGACTAGAGACTACACATATACCCACAGAAAATAGTCCAGCGGCGTTAAATCGCACGATCTTGGAGGCCAATTCACGGGTCAGAAACGTGAAACTATGCGGTTACCAAAGTTTTGGGTCCATTCACCGAATCTACGCCTTGCTAGGTAATCTTGTGGCTTCAGTTGTTGCACGAGTTGGATTTTGTAAGCACGCAAAACCAAGATCTTTCCGCAAAATCTTCCACATAGACTGATTGGGGTCTTCTGCTACGCTACGCTCTTCAGCAGCAATGAATTTTTCTGTACGTACTCTACGACGTCTCTGTGGATGCATATTATCATTTAGAGTAAACGTGGTGCGAAAGTATTCCATAGTTAATCGAGATAATTAAATTTGCACAATTTGGAAGCGTGGTTCAGGCATCAGTATATTCATGTTGAAATACAAAACCAAACTAAATATAAATTACTTGACAGCTGACAAAATGTCCGCCAGTTAAAAAAGTGTTGCCAACCAAATTTCTATACCTGTATAAGAAACACAATTAAGCTAATCAGATTGGCTTTGATTGTTTTCCAAAGTTAATTTATATGATACAATTTATTTCTTAAAGCAACATACAATCTTGTTTTCAACTCCTTTAGGCCAAAACAGAAATGGTCTATAGACTTCAATACAAAGGTAGAGCTTGCACATAACGAACAATTTTTTAATTTTTTTTTGATCAATGGTATTCATTTTTAACTTTGAACTTATATATTAGTTCTCATTTAGTGGGATAACTAGGTTATATGAATGTTTGATGTTTGCATGGGATTGTCACATCTTTCAAAACGTGTTCTGATGATGGGAACCTAGAAAATTCCAGACATTCCTGAAAGTGGTCAATTAATAAATTTGAAAAACAAAAACTCAATAGATTATTTGTTACGACAATAGCCTAATAAAGAAATATAGAGTATGGCTTCGAACTTGAATAATTTTTATTTTCAGTTTGTAAATATTTTGCAAGAACTTTGTAAAACTAATTGAAACATATGTACCTAGCTGTATAATTACTAAGCACTGCAATAATATTACCCCCATTTTTTCTGTGTGTTCTGTTTTAAACTTTTTAGAAATAATATTTTTCATCTAAATGAAGCTGTTTTTACTATATGTGATGATTTTATACATTTGGGTTGACAAAGGTCACTTTCAAAAGCATGTGTATTATGCACTTTTTGGTCTTTGTAAAAATATAAACTTAAAATATAATTTTTCCAAATTGGAGTTTCCACATTATTCTAAGGTTCCAATCTACGATGCTTTGAAATGTTAAAAGTAACTATACTTTTAGTTGGATAAAATCGACTATCAAAAATGCTTAAAATCGCTTTAAATTACCAATTCATCCTAAAAATCGATATACATATATTTGATCGTAGTAAGCCTTGTTTTCATAATTTGTATATGGAATGCAGTATTTGTTGGTTACTTGTTTTTTTATAGTAACCCACAATACGATACATTTTCAGAAGGTTTAGAGCGCATTTGTGACGTTTTTTTTTGTTGAAATTTGATGCCTTTAGTTTAAGTGGGTATTTGCCGCTGATGCAGTTGCGTATATACTTCATACATTAACTTATTTCATATATTCGGATTATATTTCAAGAACAACCCGCATTATTTTGAAGTAATTTTGTTGCTAAAAATTATCAAACTTAAAACAATATTTTTACAATTTTTACATTTTTTACAATTTTATTACTTTTTTGTTTTTATATACGTCGAGATTATTTTTATGTTACTTTTAATTTATAACGATCATTTAAGTTCCGTGTATTTACAGAAATAAAGCAAATCAAACATATTAGCCAGGTTGATACTAGTATTTCGATCTGGCTAAAGATCTCTCATCAGAACCCAAAGTTTTAGAAAAGCTAGAGCCTACAGAATACACACGCACTTTAACAAAAAACCTCTTAATTAATAAATTGTTTGCACATTTTAATTATTTATTTAAAAATTATGACTCATAAATAACTCAGTATGTTATAATTTTTTCGTAGAGTGTATTTTTTTTTGTTTAAATATTTAATTTAAATTGTGTTAAATTAAAAAAAGAAGTGGCACGAGAATATTGTTAACAATATTTACCGTCAGTCAGTCGGTTACTCTTTCCACTACATTACATTACAATAGAACAGATGTGCAAGTGTGTGTAATAACCGTAGTGTTATAGCAACAACTACTACAAACTTAAAATACTTTATGTCCTTTCAATAACATTAAATTATTATTGCGTTATTTGTTGTATATTTCAGAACAAAAACAGAATGAAAAAATGCTACAACACCCAAACTACCTGCAACACAATACAACAATAAAAAAAAAAAACTTTTAACCAACATGAATGAACATGCATTTTCATACATACTTTTTCAATTGAATTATATTCCAATAAATTAATTTTTTTCAAAAAAATTTTATTTTTTTTAATTTCTATACATGAGATATAATAATGCACTGCAGCAGTTATGTGCTACAACAGCAACTACATAGTAATTGCTATGGAGTATTTTTGCTATAAATATTTAATATGACTTTTTCAAACTGCAGTTATACACTGCGTTTCACAGCTATAACTACAAACGATTTTTGCTATTTTTTCTAATATTACAAACATATTTTTAAAAGTTATAACCGTTTTTAAGAGTGTGATAAATTTTTGCTATTTGCCAACTGAAATTCGGTTACTGCGACTCAAATTCGTTTATTACGAAATTGCGTCGGTTGGCACAACTTAATATTAGTTTTCACAAAAAAATTCGGTTTATTCAACAGAATTTTAGTTGCAACACCCAAACCATTCAGAAATCTAATATAAATATCGTTGTACTAACTGAATTTAAAAGTTGTTTCAATTAAATTACACTTTTCAATTCGGTTGGCACTTTATTTCTCTGTGTGTATGCATCCATTTATGAACATGTATGAACTAATTCATGTTCATATATGAAGAGAATTGAGGTCATAAATGTCCATATACCACCATCTAGGATTCAGATGTTGCTCAAACTGTCATAAGTCAAAAAATGCGATTTTTGAGTATGTGATGCGGACTTATTAGTTATATTCATATTAACATCATGTATACTTTTCGAGATAGAGTATAATATATTATATTTTTTCATTAAAGTTGGTGCAAAGAGTGTATACTTCATAGAGAAACTGTGCTACTCATGGGTCTCTCGATAATTAGCGAATTCGCACACAACCCTCACTAAGAATACAAAAATACATTAAAACACAATATTTATAAAAAACGTGACCAAATAAATAGAGAAAGGGTCGAGCGAAGCAGATATGGATTGAAAACTTTAAACTCGTTTTCAGCAAAATCGTGTTTTTTTTTTGACTTATGTCACTTATGTGATCATATATAAATATTACCTCAATTTTCGTTAATGCTCACAGATGAACGTATATGAGTCCTTATATGAGCATATAAGAATGGTTTTATATGGATGGATTTGGACATGTATGAAGAATATGTGTTCGTATATAGACCAATATATATATTGATTTTTGACAGGGTAGCAAATAAAATAAAATTAATGAATTATTTTGTTTTTTTTTCTGCAATCTTAATAAATTTGCAATAAAATAAAGCATGGGTCATATCTAAGTGATTTTGAAAAAAACCAAATTTCAGCCTATTTAAAATGTCCCTTAAGTTTTCGTGAAATTGCTAGAAAACTAAAACGTTCACATTTGGTTGTCACAAATTTTGCAAACAATCCGAGTGCTTATGCTAAAAATAAAATAAGCGGGCCTAAAAATGCTTTCTGATCGGGACCGGCGTAAAATAATCAACTGCGAACGCAACACAATGAAGAATATCAAGCACATAATCGATGAATGTAATGTAAATGTGTCCAAATCAACTATAATTAGGCTCTTAAAGGTTTCCCAGAGAATTACTGCACTCATAATAATCCATGCTTAAAAATACAAATATATTTTTCGTAATTTTTTTTTCGTAGAATGTACAAACATTTTGTTTATATTACAAAACTTTTGTATAAAACAAATTATATAAATTTACAAATTTCGTAAAAAATACAAACATGATTTCGTAATATTTTTGTAGTACATTGTACAAAAATTTGTAATGTTACGAATATTACGTATGGATGTTGATGTGGTTAGAGGTCGGATTTGCAATCAGAAGGTTGCGAGTTCAACTCCTGGCCAGGACAAATTTTTTTTTTTTTTTAGTTTTTATATTTCTTTTAGTTTTTATATTTTTTTTTGTTTATTAATGTTTTTAAAATTTCTATGTTTTATTTTTTTATTTCATTACTACTATTTTTGTGTTTTGATATAAATGGATATTTTGTATTTTGTTTAATAAAGAGAATCCTAAAACAAGTTAAAGAGGACCCCGAAAACACTACTTCCACTTTATTTGCCGGTTTTAGTATGAAATTCAAAAAAAACAAATATTTAAAAAGATAAAATATTTAATAATAAAATGCAATTAGTTTGAAATTGTTATTTAAATTTTTTATTATTATTATTTTATTATTTTTTTTATTTTGTTTTTTAATATATTATTTGATATATTTATAAAAAAATTATATTATTTTATTTTATTTAGTTCAATAAACATAACAAAAATATTTAATTGCCATTTTACCTTTTTTATTAAATATTTGTAGCATATTTTTCTAGTTTTCATAAAATTTCATAATATTTTCGACTTAAGTTCCTTTTAGTTTGTTGTATTGCATCAGCTACTTTGGTGCAAATGGTAGAGGGGGTCTACTTCAACACAGCAGGACGTCACTGAAATCGTGAGTTCGATTCTGGTGTGGCACCATTACATTTTTTTTTTTTTTTAATTTTAAAATAAACCCGTAAGGTATGCACCACATTTTTATTTAAAAAAAGTTTTTACAAAACTTTACGAAATGTGATTTGTATATTCTACAAATTTTTTCGTAATGTCAAAATAACCAAAACTTTCGTAAAATGAACAACGGTTTTCGTGTATTTTACCTATAGATTATTATGAGTGTGGCCAAAAGCGGATGGGTGTGCTAATGTTATTTACTCCGCCACAAAACTGCTTGTCCTGAACAAACCAACTGGAGAAAGGTAAGCCAATAATAGCGGTGTTAGAAGAACTTTGTTGAGAAAAATTTAATTTCTGATGGACCAGATGGTTTTAACAGTTATTGGAGAGACATACGTAAGTAACCACGATATTTTTCAAATAGAAATTTCGGAGGCGGATTCTTAATGGTTTGGGGAGCTTTTCGATTCGACGGTATGGTTGATTTGGCATTTCCTAGCATTATAATTCATTCTTCTGAGTACTTTACAGTATAAGAAGAGAAATTCGTGCCATTTATTGAAAATGGCAACGAAGAAGAATTCATTTTCCAACAAGACAATGCCCCAGTACATGTAACTCGCAAGACTATGGATTGGTTAGTTATCATCAAAGAAATGTAACGGATCAAAATCCAAGTGAGAATATTTGTTTTAAAAATTTAAGTTTTCTTCGATATTCTTTTGTTTTATTCTTTTTAGTTTAAACGAGCTTAATATCATTTATTTATTAATTATTTATTTCCAATATTTCGTCTCCACATTTTGTGACTTCTTCAGGGAACAAATATTATAACTTGAAAAACTAGCTTTAATAATTAAAAACTTATATACATATAATAAATTTTTTTAAAAAATGGCGGGAAATAAAAAAGTTATTGGAAATAAATAATTAATAAATAAATGATCTTAAGCTCGTTTAAACTAAAAAGAATAATATTTGTTTTGTACTAACATGTAAAGTTTACGCAGAAAACAGTCAATATGAAACAGTTTTTTTTTTATCTAAAAGAAGCAGTTATTGATTCATGGGGATCTATAATGGCAGAAACTTCGAATAAATCTGGTAAAATGGCAGAACTTCGAATAAAGCTGATCTCATTTCCGAGTTAATTCAAAAAAAAGGAGGCATCATTACTAAAAGTGCTGCTTTAAAATGTTTTAGTTACATTTTTGTAAATTTCGATATATTAAGTTAAGTTTATTTATTTAAAATAAAAAAATAAATGAATTGCTTTTTTGTTAAATATTATTAATTTTCCATTGATTTTACATTTATACTTCTTCTTCTACTTTTTTTAACTTACGAACTTTACTGAAATTAATGTGTAATTATAGTGTTGCAATCCAGTGTATTGTTTAAAATAATTTAGATGTAATAATAACTTTAACATAATAATGCTTAAAAAATTACATCAGCCATCTAATCTGCATGTATTGTAGAAAGTTAATTATGCAGCAATTTATTGTTTTTCGGGTTAATCGATTGATTGTAAACATTACGAAACAAAAATTAAAAAAATTGTATGAAATTTTCAATTACTTACACTGCGCAACTCGAAAAATAAAACAAAAGTACATACCATTGATCATAAATGTTTCGGCCACGATAATTATAATGGTGTCCCCAGTTTTTTTTAGTTATGGGTCAGATTTTACTCAAATTTGCTTTAAAGTTTGCATGTTCTTCTAAATGCTGTATTTTTATGTATAGGGTCCGCCAAATAACTTTTTTTTTTTTGAAAATGCTATAAAAAAAAAACTACGGAATATTTTCTCAAATTTCTTTTTATTTGAAAGTACAATCCTTCCGGTTAATAATGGAAAATATTTCATTCAAATGGCTGCCTCGGCTGGCCATGCAGTATGAGCTTCATCTGAAAAGATGATTTTGTTGGCAAAATCGGCATCGGAAAAAAAAAGTTAGATGGCGGACCCTTTATTTATGATAACTCATTATATGAATGGCCAAACTATTCCCTAAACGTATCCCACATTCACCTTAACACTTCAAATTTAATTGAAAACTTAAACCAAAATTTATGACTATATTAGAACTCACTGAAGGAAGTCACAGTTTAGTACTAACCTGTTATCGTTGTAAATATTTCAGTAATTCCTTTGAAAATTGTCAAATTTACTCTAAATTCTTATTAGTGGTATGTAACTAAAAACAGTTCAAACTGCGAATTTAGCAAATTTAGTTAAATTTAATAGATTTGTTAAATTTATTCCAGAACGAAATAACACCCAAATGGAAAAACAAAATAACTTTCAAAAATTATGAAAAAAGTCCGCACGATTGGGAGTTTATTGCGTTACAAAATAACTCCCTATTTGTAAGGAAAAATGTTGGAGTAATTTTATTTTTTTCTTGGGACTTATTTCATTGGGAGGCTATTTACTGCTCCCGTTATTGAAATGCGTTAGTTTTAAAATTACGTCCGGAAAAATATGTTGATGTTCAAAAGAAAAAAAATAGAAAGGGGTGTATAAATTATATGAAGATCTGAAAGGATTGCAGTATACTTCTCCATATAAAATAAACAAAAATGTTAGTAGTTTTTTAACAAAAATAAAAAATAAACAAAAAAACTAAGGATATGTCCGCTAATGTGGTCTGTTCGCTAAAGTGGACCTTTATTTGTTCGTGTTAATGCATGAATATGTCAAAACTGTCAACTCTCATCAAGTATAATTTCCACAATATTTATTTCCAAAAAAGTTTCGAAGTGATTGTACACGTTTTTTTTTGGATTTATTGTGTTGTTGCATAAAACGCATAATAAAGTGTAGATTATCGTTAACATAAAAATCGGATTTTTGAAAACGGTAAGAATTTTATTTACAATTTTAATAAGACTAATTAATTCAAGAGAACAAAAAAAAAAAACAGAAGAAAAGAAAAAACATTTTAAAAATTAAGTTTCATTATATTCGGAAATGTGGTACAATGTTTGTTTCCTACAGTGGACAGTTGATTTATTTTCTTATTATGTTTTTCGATGGGCTTCATAGTTTCAGCATTTATTAAATATTTGAAGCATTTCTTCTACTCTTCCTGTCCATTTTTGACATGTTTAAAAAATAAATGTTTTGTTTAGATAATAAACGCAGTAATGTGTTGATAATACATGTGATAACCCTTGGCAGCTTTCAGCGATTCATTAAACGTTACAAGAATCAAAAACTGAAATAATTTTAATTTGAAATACAATATTTTTTTTCGATTTTACAACATTTTCTAGCAATTTAATAACTATTTTAAAAGATTTTTTTCATTAATGTCCACTTTAGTGAGGCAAGATCGTTAATGTGTACCTTTAAGGATGTTTTGAAAATTGTTATAAAATGTCATTAGTTGGAGCAAGCAAACAATGTATAGCCAAAAAATACTCAAGAGTTCGCCTATAATCTAGTTTGGATTTGCATATTCCACTTACATTTAAGTATTTTATATAGCCCAAGAACCAGATGTACAATCAAAAAATAAGTTAGTACAAAAGTTAGTAAAACGTCTTGTAAATCAGGTATACTATTTTTTAGAGCAAATTTTTTTTGCTAAAATCGGGTTTTTAGCTAAAATTTTGTTATACTTATTCAGTACTTAACTGTTTTTATACTAATGCTTTACTAATATACCAATGTTTTACTAATTAATTTAGCTAAAAAAAAAATTGTGCTGATAAGCACATAATAGTGTGGACGACAACCAGATTGAAAGATATACGCAGAATGAAAGCAGATGTAGCGGCATGCCAAGATGTAGTAGATAAGAGGAAAAATGATACTAAAAAGTACAACTCTAATAAGACATATAAAAAAAATCAACCATGGAAGACTTTTGTATCTCCTTTCATACATAAAACAAAATTGAGGATTAAAACAACTTAAATTTTGCGTTGTCACCGGCTTGTGAAAATAATTGTCTTTTAATTAAATAAAAGACAAAATAAAATATTTAAATTTAATATGTATTTCTCAACTAAATGTTTATAGATTAATAATCTAGTGTGGTCAAATTGCAAACAAACATATACAGACATGTAACAGAGTAAAGCGAAAGACAAATACACACATCCTAGGTAGATTTTTATGGTTCCTTTTTCTTATTGCAAAAAAGGGTTGTTTTTTTTCGTTTCGTTGTTTTTGTTTATTTTTCGTTTCGTTTCTATAATTATCTTCGGCAGTTGCGTCCTTTAAAGGAAAAGCATCATTTACACTACCGTTGATGTAAGTAGTTGAAAGAAAATTTTTGTTTGTTATATATATTTATTTATATATATTTTCAGATATTAAATTAATTCATGTCGTCAGTGTGAGAAAATGAAAATTTTATATTTCGTAATTATTGCAAATTATTTTTAAAAAGAATCACAAAAATATGTTTTATGATTTTCAGCAAATATATTAACTAAATTACAATTATTTGGCGTTCTTTTCAGTCTACTAAAACTTTGCTGAATTTACTAATTTGTTTGCATTTTGCTGACATTAGCAATTTTTTGCTAGGCACCCTCCTGACTAAAATTTTGCTGAATCAGCAAAATTTTTTGCTGACTTTACAAAACTTTTTTTTTGAGTGTAGGGCCACATTAAGCAATATTCCCTTAAACGAATTCGTAAAAAAAAAACACATTATAGGGACACCCTAATAAATATGTATAAAATTCTGTGTAACATTTATAGGAGAATTAGTTTTAAATAAGAAAGATCAGCATCACTGACTGATAGATTTTCTTAACAACTACTTCGATGGGCGTATGAGTGTTATTGAATTAAATATTTATCATACGCCAAGGGACTCAACTTCATAGTTCTTTACTACACAAACATTTATTGGTATTAAGGATATATACACTAGGAAGTTCAATTATGTGCAACAGATAGTTCTTCTGCAGGTTAAACTATAGTTCGGGAACGCTAACGATAAAAAAAGTGAACACAGTAAATGCGGAAAAGTATAAGAAAAATCGGAGGAAAAATATTAATTTTTTTTTAATAAGAAATTAAAAAGTACTTGATTGCAAAAAAAGTTCCCTTTAAAAAATAACAGTAATTTAAAAAAAGTACTTTTTCTAAAACTTAATACTTTTTTTATTTTAGAAATGTTGAGGTTAGAAGAAGAATAACCGTTTTTCTCTAAAAAATTATAAACACTATTAATTTTTTTTTAAACAAGACTAGACTAGTTTTGGCCTTTTTATGGACAGGCTCATCAGTGATTTTCCTTTTAAATTGTATTATTATTTGTGTCTTATAATTGTCAGATTGTCTCTATATGATACATTTTTTAAGAATCAAAACCTGCGCTCATTTTACATTACAAATGGAAACAATACCAAGACCGTTAGCGATCACACCCAAGTATGGCCTCGAATCTAATGCAGCTAAATTGCAGTTTTCTTTAATATTAGCTTTTTCTGTTATTGTATATTACAGTCAGAAGTGACAACACTAACAACACAAATATTCTATTTTTAGATTTTTGCTTATTTTTCTAATCTCCTCCGTCTCTATT
>CM037853.1:22767616-22783602 GCA_021234595.1 Delia radicum | reverse complement strand
GCCAATCTTGGGTATATTTTGAGCAAGATTATATATTAAGATGACTTTTTAATATGCTAAATGTAATGCTTTGATGGTTAAATGTATCCTTGTTAACAATCTGGCAGATCTTAAATATTTATATAAAACATGAAAACATTTAATTTTGCTAGATCAATTTCTTATTTTGATGGCTTTTCTCACAGTTTGATTCTGAACTCTTCGAAATCTATCGTCCTTTCTATATATTTTAGGATTTTTTGTAAACAAAGGACCTATTTTTCTATTCTTGAATACTTTTTTAAATATCAGTCTGCACTTACCGCATGCCAACATATTTATTTTAACCTCAGGACTCAAAAAGTATGCAGAGTGCATCTTTGCATTTAGATTCAACTTGGCGCTAACGCTTTACAAAAATTTATACAAACCCGTTTTTATTAAGGAGTATGATTCGAACAGACCCTATTTTGGTTTCTTTGGTTTTTTCGTTTTACAGATACATTTTTTTTTTTAAATTCGCGAATATTAATTTTACCATTCATCACACGAGGGCGGATCAATAAGTCCGAAACTTTTTGAATGAAACACAGTTTTTTTTTCAAAAAAAAAAAAAATTATTTTTATTATTATTATTTTAATATACCTTCCAAAAAATAGGATTTGTCGAGGTCCATAAAATAGGCATTTCTTGGGCATATGGGGTAAATTTTTTTTTAAATCCTCGTTAAATCCTCGTTAAATCGGTCCAATTAGTTGACATAATATTCGCCGTTTTCTGTTTTCCCCTTTTGAAGGCAATCGATGTATATTATCCCGCGTGCATCCCAAAAAACTGTTGACATCACCTTATTGGCCACGATTACGTTTATGGTCAATTGAGAGCAAACGCGGCACCCATCTTTAAGACAGCTTTCTTCAACCCAACTGATCATTTAAAATCGAAACCACACTGCCATATGAAATGCCTATGGCATCAACAATCTCACGCACTTTTACTCTTTGATCAGCCAACACTATCGTGTATTTTTTCGACATTTTTTGGGTGTATTGACCTGAATTGGCCGTCCAGAATGTTCAGCGTCATTTGTACTTGTGCGACCACAACGAAAGTCAGTAAACCACTTTTTTACCATTGCAATCGATGGTGCAGAGCCCCATAGTATTTATCAAGCTTATCCTTGGTTTGATTGACGGTTTTTATTTTCGCAAAAAATAATGTTTAATGAGCACTCGAAATTCACTTTTTCCCATTTTTAAAAAAATCCACGAGGTTGTATATTTTGAACAGCTGTTAAACGCAAAGTAACGACGGAACTTGCTCAAAATTTGACAGTAGTCTATTAAGAGGTCGTACTTGATGGGAGTAGTGTTGCATTTCATATAACTACTAGGGAAGTTCGAAAAGTCATGGACTTATTGATCCGCCCTCATATCAATTTTATTTATGTTTCCGTTGAATCTTACATCATGACAGCATAATTAAATAACGAGAAAGGATAAAAATAAACTATCATTTTGTATGCTTTAGTGCTTTTGCAGACTGTATTAATACATGCATAAAAATACGAAAAAAAGTAAAATTGACAATTGTTTTCTGTAAATTAACGAAAATTTGTTTATTTTACGAAAGTTTTCGTTGTGTTAACATTTTGTTGTGTTTCTTACATGTATTATTATGAGTGGAGAAATAATTCGTCATTAATAATTCGTTAAATGAACTGCATTATTTAAAGTGTTGAAATTTTGTTAAAATAAAATAACTCATTTTATTCTCTTTCAAAGTGACAAGAAGAAATCAAATATTTTATTTGATTTAAATAATCAATTGTCAATAGATAAATTTCAAAATTATAATGGAATTTTATTAATTATATCACTTCAATTTAATGTTACTTATTTTTATGTCTAGAAAATACATTTTTTATGTGACGTTATACCCATCGATCCTGAAAATATTTTTATTTATCTGTTTTTTTTTTTATTTTTCCTTGTCATTTTTTTTTAATAATAATTTTTTCTTAAATTATAAAAATACCCTTTAAAAATCCTTACCACCCTAATGTAAACACTCATCAGTATGTCAGTTTGTTTTATAGCCAAAGGCGTTACGCATAAAAACAAAGAAAAAAGTGTTTAAGACAACAATAATCTACACTTACTCACATTTACTCGTCTTGCTTCTTTTTTTTAGAATTTTTTTTTTTTTTTTTTGGGTGTGCAATTCTGTTCTATTCTCTATTCTGTTCTTAAAAAATAGTGTAAAAGTAATTTTCCATGGTTGGTTGGTAAAATACAGCCACAGGCTTTAAAGTCCTTTTTCTGTACTGAAAATAAAATAAATAAAATAGAAAAAAATTATTTAAGTTAATCCAAGTGTTAAAGGTTTTAGAAATTTAAATTTTTGTGCATAAAATAAATTAAAGTGTTTAATGAGGGATTTTAATTTATTTTAATTTAATTGGGATTAAAATATATATAAAAAATAACATTCCAAAAATTGTACTTATTACAATTTTGTTTTAAACTATTAGAGCTTTTAAAAACTTTCGACACATCTTTCTTTCAAATTTCATTGAACTTGGTATTTATAGTCTCCTAGTAAATATAGGATTCAGGTATATTTTCCTTTTCCTAAATTTGTTGTATTTCGCGTGTAATCGTTGATCAAAGTAGACTATTTTTAAAAATGTGTAAGATATAGACAATGTTTAAATTATCATAACCCTTGAAGGTGTAAACAGAAAATAAAAAAATTTGATGTCATTTTAAAGATCAAATCCTTTTCTTCAAACAGTGCTGTACAAAAATTAGTTTTTTAGTGTAAATTGCAAAAATGTCTTTAATTTGAGATTATCTCAAAAGCCTATAATTATTTTTTATGAAATTTATATTGCAATTAACTCAAAGTATTACTTACAATATATATAAATTTCAAGTTGGGAATCAGAGGGGTTCAAAAAAAAAAAGGGAAAATAAATATAGTTCCCTACGAAAAATTTCAATATATCATTTCACGCATGGGAAAATCGACATGCATGTTAAACAGTAGACCACATGTACAGTGGGCAGCACTATTGAGTAAGTCCTTTTTACACCTTAAGATTGAGGTCGAAAAATATTTTACACTAGATCTAAAGTATACTTTTTTAAAGGCATATGGTACACTGAACACAAATCTGGTCTCAAAATTACTATCCGACATCTCGGTTCCTGGGAAACGAACCGGCTGACTGTTTTGCCAACTGCGGAGCTCGTCGACAATTCATTGGTCCTGAACCCTTCCGTGGCGTACCCAATGGGTATGTCAGAGAGAGGCTCAGAAGATGGAGGGAGTCGGAGTTTGGGGGCCTATTGGGCTAGATCGCCTGGGTAGCGACAGGCGAGGCTGTTCAAATCTCCCTCTGGGGAGAGGTCGCGGAAACTCTTGTCTATAACGAGGGGCGAACTAAGGACCGTGACGGGTTACCTCACGGGACACTGTGGCCTTAGGTATCAATTGTACAAGTTGGGATGATCCTCTACGGATACGTGCAGGTTTTGTGAATTCGAACACTAGACCTCAGAGCATGTTCTCTGCAAATGTCCGAGGCTCTCCGATAGGAGGGTGCCTTATTTTGGTAGTCGAATAGTGACGCCATCTGTCGTTTGGAATTGTTTACCTTGTAGTTGGCTTCGTAGGGAGCCTGAACCTATGGGGTGTATTCGTTGGCAGCACAAAATAAAAACTTCTGGCCGCGGTGCATAGTGCCACTCTAGTCTAATCTACTATCCGACATCAGGTATTCGAGCTATATTGACAGGAAAAGTGTCGTTTTTGATCATAATGCTCCGATTTTTCATCTGCCTGCAAATAAATTATTATTCTTTTAACGGCACCTGGACGCCCTACTCTTAGCCATTTTTTTTTAGTTTTTGAACTTTTAAGATATTTTATTTTTTCTTGAAATTATCGTCAGTCGAAATTGATAATAAACTCGAATTTTTTTACACTGCGGAACTTTAAAATTGCAGTTACAACCTCAATTTACAATATGTTCGTAAGGAAATAAGTTATGTTAACAATTTTAAAATTGAAAAAAGGGTAAAAAGAGTGGTTTCAGATGCCATTCGAAGTATTATGAAAAATATATTTCCAGGAAGGTGGAAAATCGGATCATGAGCGCGATTCTAATATCAGATTTGCGTTCAGTGTCTTAAATTTTTTAAATATTTTTCGGCCTGAATCTTTAGGCCGACTGCTCCTTACCGTATAATTATTTTAATAAATTTCAAAAACCAGTTATTTTAAATATAATGTGATAAAGAAAATCTGAGTACTCAGTTAAATACACTCACATAAACTGTGGTCTCTTGTTTAGCACACATATCGACTTTAGTATGCGTGGCAAAAAATATTGAAATTTCTAGTAGAGTACAATGTGAATATACAAAATTGCGAATAATCAAAGATACTTTCCAAAAAAAGTCCGTTTATTTTTGAACCCCTCTGATTCCCAACTTGAAATTTGTATATGTTGTAAATGATATTCTGAGTTATTTGAAAAATAATTTTCATAAAAACTAATTATGGGTTTTTTGGTATATTCGCAAATTAAGGACATTTTTTAATTTCGTTATCTTTACTGTGAGGAAAATTGATTTTTGTGCAAAGCTGTTTAAAGAAGAGGATTTGGTCTTTAAAAGTACACCAAAACTTGAAAATTTTCTGTTGACGTGTTAAAAAGGTATGATAACCCAAATTTAGAGCAACGATTAAACGCGAACTATAAAGAATTTTGGGAAAATAAAAATACGAAAACTACATATTTAGTAGGAAAATATTTATTCCAAGTTTAACTAAAATCAGAAGAGGTAAAGTTGAAAATGTTGTTTTTATTTTGTGCTCAATATTTTTAAAATGTCCACCATATAACTTTTTATGCTAGTTTTAAGAATTTAAAAATACATGCAATGTATATATATATATATACTTGAAAGTACAATCAAGTGCAACAGAAGATAGTTCTTCTGTAGGTTAAACTATCTTTCGAGAATATAATGTGAACACAGTGAATGCGGGAAAGCGTAACGTAACAACAAATTACTTTTTCAAAAAAAAACGTAAAAACCATACGTCAATCTGGTAACATTGTGAAATAGAGACGGAGGAGATTAGAAAAATAAGCAAAAAATCTAAAAATAGAATATTTGTGTTGTTAGTGTTGTCACTTCTGACTATAATATACAAAAATAGAAAAAGTTAATAGGAAAGAAAACTGCAATTTAGCTGCATTAGATTCGAGGCCATACTTGGCTGTGATAGCTAAACGGTCATGGTATTGTTACATTCGTAATGTAAAATGAGCGCAGGTTTGATTCTTACAGCCGGAGGTTGTTGAAAAATGAATCATATAGAGACAATCTGACAATTATAAGACACAAATAATAATACAATTTAAATGGAAAATCACTGATGAGCCTGTCCATAAAAAGGTAAAAAACTAGTCTAGTCTTATTTAAAAAAAAATTAATAGTGTTTATAATTTTTAGAGAAAAACCTTTATTTTTCTTCTTAACCTCAACATTTCAATTAAAAAAAAATAAAAGTAGTAAGTTTTAGAAAAAGTACTTTTTTTAAATACTGTTATTTTTAAAGAGGAACTTTTTTTGTAAGCAAGTACTTTTTTAATTTCTTTATTTAAAAAAAAAAAATATATTTTTCCTCCGATTTTTCTTATACTTTTCTGCATTCACTGTGTTCACTTTTTTCTTATCGTTAGCGTTCCCGAACTATAGTTTAACTTACAGAAGAACTATCTGTTGCACATGATTGTACTTCCTAGTGTAATATATTCATTAATACCAATAAATGTTTGTGTAGTAAAAGAACTATGAAGTTGAGTCCCTTGGCGTATGATAAATATTTAATTCAATAACACTCATACGCCATCGAAGTAGTTGTTAAGAAAATCTATCAGTCAGTGATGTTGATCTTTATTATTAAAACTAATTCTCTTATAAATTGTTACACAAAATTGTATACATATTTATTAGGGTGTCCCTATAAATTTGTTTTTTTTTCGAATTCGTTTAAGGGAATATTGCTTAATGTGGCCCTACATCTGGTTCTTGGGCTATATAAAATACTTAAATGTAAGTGGAATATTACAAATCCAAACTAGCAAACTATTGGGGCATTTTTGGCTATACATTGCTTTTTTTGTTGCACCTCAAATAAATAACACTTAATAACAATTTCCAAAACATCCTAAAGGTACAAGTTCACTAAAGTGGACATAAACTAAAAAAAATCTATAAAATAGTATTAAATTGATAGAAAAAGTTGTAAAATCGAAAAAATATGTATTTAAATTAAAACTTATTTCGATTTTGTTTCTTGTAGCGTTTAATGTATAGCTTGTAACGCCAAAAGGTCGCCTAGGGTCTTGTTTTTTGACACCACCATTTTGTTTTCTATTTAATGTTTTGTTTTCTTTACACAGGAATAAAATTAATTTAATTTAAAATTTTGAAATTAACGGCTTCAGAATAATCTACTACGAGTCACCCAGTTTAAGGGAAGAGTTCCAAAAAAGTCTGGCATCACCGCCAGCTGAGGAGAACAGCTGACAACAAATGTCAAATGACAACGAGTGTCGAAATAATAAAAGTGGTAAACCAGGCTTAACAAGAATCGACAGAGTTCAAAATGATCAGTTAGTGTGTGGCCGGCAGCAGGCACAGGTCGTCGTGGACAAATAGCGGAGTTCCGTAAATTGGTTCCTCTATTTGAAATCGAGCTAAGTTGCATTTTTGGGAGTTCCGTCCAGGTTCCCATATTTATCTCTTTGGGTATTTCGAGTATTTTTGGGTGTTCCGTTAAGGTTCCCATTCTTTGCTCTTCGGGTCTTTCGTACAATTTTGGGAGTTCCGTTTAGGTTCCCTTATTTTTTCTCTTCGGGTATTTAGAGTATTTTTGGGAGTTCCGTCTAGGTTCCCATATTTATCTCTTCGGGTATTTCGAGTATTTTTGGGAGTTCCGTTTAGGTTCCCTTATTTTTTCTCTTCGGGTATATAGAGTATTTTTGGGGAGTTCCGTCTAGGTTATCATAATTATCTCTTCGGGTATTTAGAGTATTTTTGGGAGTTCCGTCTAGGTTCCCATATTTATCTCTTCGGGTATTTCGAGTATTTTTGGGAGTTCCGTTTAGGTTCCCTTATTTTTTCTCTTCGGGTATTTAGAGTATTTTTGGGAGTTCCGTCTAGGTTCCCATATTTATCTCTTCGGGTATTTCGAGTATTTTTGGGAGTTCCGTTAAGGTTCCCATTCTTTGCTCTTCGGGTTTTCGTACAAATTTGGGAGTTCCGTTTAGGTTCCCATATTTTTCTCTTCGGGTATTTCGAGTATTTTGGGAGTTCCGTTTAGGTTCCCATATTTTTCTCTTCGGGTATTTTGGGAGTTCCGTTTATGTTCCCTTATTTTTTCTCTTCGGGTATTTCAAGTATTTTGGGAGTTCCGTTTAGGTTCCCATATATATCTCTTCGGGTATTTCGAGTATTTTTGGGAGTTCCGTTTAGGTTCCCATATTTTTTCTCTTCGGGTATTTCGAGTATTTTGGGAGTTCGGTCTAGGCTCCCATATATTTTTTCTCTTCGGGTATTTCGAGTATTTTGGGAGTTCCGTTTAGGTTTCCTTATTTTTTCTCTTCGGGTATTTCGAGTATTTTGGGAGTTCCGTTTAGGTTCCCATATTTTTTTTTTCTCTTCGGGTATTTCGAGTATTTTTGGGAGTTCCGTTTAGGTTCCCTTATTTTGCTCTTCGGGTATTTCGGGTAGTTTGGGAGTTCCGTTTAGGTTCCCCCTCATATTTTATTTTTATTTATTCATAGATGTCGTTTCGAGAGGTTTCCTTATTCGTATAAACTCGTTTACGCCTCTTTTCGCCCTAGAGGTTACTCTGAATTCTAAAAGTTTCTCCGTTGCACGCCTACTGACTCAGCTTAGTCTAACCTACCGACTTGGGAAACATCCTGCCCAGCAACATCATCTCTAGAAGCTACGTGGACAAGTTTTTTTAGATAAGTATTTTATAAGCCTATAACTAATTTTAAGTTTGAATTACAAATGGAAATTTTTTTTATATAAATGGATGAATAAAGAGAAAACAATACTGAAATAAAAAAAAAAAAATTTAGAAAATTTAAATCTACTCATTTATTTCCACTCAAAGTCGCTTTTATATAAATTTTGTGACGGACCTGGACCTCCGCTAGCTATACCCCAGCAAACGGAGGAAACTCGTCGTTACAAGCTTAAAGCTGCCAAGAGTTATCACATGTAATATCAACAGATTACTGCGTTTATTATCTAAAAAAAAACATTTTTTTTTTTGTAAACATGTCTAAAATGGACAGGAAGAGTAGAAGAAATGCTTAAAATATTTAATAAATGCTTAAATTATGAAGCCCATAGAAAAAACATAATAAAAAAATAAATCAACTGTACACGTTAGCAAACAAACATGGTACCACATTTCCGAATATAATAAAAACTTAAATTCTAAAATTATTTTATTTTTTTCTGTTATTTTTTTTTTGTTCTCTTGAATTAATTAGTTTTATTAAAATTGTAAATGAATTCTTACCGTTTTCAAAAATCCGATTTTTATGTTAACGAAAATCTACACTTTATTTTGCGTTTTCTGCAGTAAATCCAAAAAAAACGTGCAATCATTTTAAAACTTTTTTTGTAATAAATATTGTAGAAATCATACTTGATGAGAGTTGACAGTTTTGACATATTCATGCATTAACACGAATAAATGAAAGGTCCACTTTAGCGAACAGACCGTATAAGCGGACATTTCCTTAGTTTTTTGTTTATGTTATTTTTGTAAAAAAAAATACAAAAATACAAAAATACAAAAATACTGCAATCCTTTCAGATCTCATATAATTTATACACCACTTTCTATTTTTTTCTTTTGAACATAAACATATTTTTCCGGACGTCCTTTTAAACTAACGCATTGAAATAACAGGAGCAGTAAATAGCTCCCAATGAAATAAGTCCCAAGAAAAAAATAAAATTATTCCAACATTTTTCCTTACAAATAGGGAGTTATTTTATAGTGTAATAACTCCCAAATCGTGCGGCCTATTTTCTTATTTTTTGAAGTTATTTTGTTTTTCCATTTGGGTGTTATTTCGTTCTGGAATAAATTTAAATTTGACTAAATTTGTTAAATTCGCAGTTTGAACTGTTTTTAGTGGTAAATTTGAGTAAATTTGGCAATTTTCAAAGGAATTTCTGAAATATTTACAAACGATAACAGGTTAGTACTTAAACTGTGACTACCTTTAGTGAGTTCTAATATAGTCATAAATTTTGGTTGAAGTTTTCAATTAAATTTGAAGTGTTTAGGGGAATGTGGTTTGAAATAGTGGGATAAATTTAGGAAGTAGTTTTGGCCATTTCGTATTGATGAGTTATCATAAATACATAAAAATACAGTATTTTAGAAGAACATGCAAAACTTTAAAGCAAATTTGAGTAAAATCTGACCCATAACTGAAAAAAACTGGGGACACCATTATAATTAGCGTGGCCGAAATATTTATGATCAATGGTATGTACTTTTGGTTTATTTTTCGAGTTGCGCAGTGTAATTAATTGAAAATTGCATACAATTTTTTTAATTTTTGTTTCGTAATGTTTACAATCAATCGATTAACCTGAAAAACACTAAATTGCTGCATAATTAACTTTCTACAATACATGCAGATTAGATGGCTGATGTAATTTTTTAAGCATTATTATGTTAAAGTTATTATTACATCTAAATTATTTAAGCAATACACTGCATTTCAAAACTATAATTACACATTAATTTCAGTAAAATTCGTAAGTTAAAAAAAAGTAGAAGAAGAAGCATAAATGTAAAATCATGGAAAATTAATAATATTTAACAAAAATATTACTTGAGCCAAAGTACACACTAAAATTTTTTTATATAAATAGAACATTTTTGGTCTTCAAAGAAGAGTAACGTCATGATGCTTGTTAGGAAAAGACCTAACCACGTGGTTGATTACTAAGAAGACAAGAATGGAGCAAAATTGATTATTAATAGGTTTTTTGTTAAAGTTCTGCCTATTATATAGGCTCTAGCTTTTCTAAAACTTCGGATTCTGATGAGATCTTTAGCCAGATCGAAATACTGGTATCAACCTAGCTAATATGTTTGATTTGCTTTATTTTTGTAAAGATACGGAGGTTGAAAGCTCGTTATAAATTGAAAATAACATAAAAATAATCTCGATGTATATAAAAAAAAAAAACTAATATAACTGTAAAAACTATCACTTGAGCCAGAGTACACACTAAAAATTTTTTATATAAATAGAATATTTTTGGTCTTCAAAGATTAGTAACGTCATGATGCTTGTTAGGAAAAGACCTAACCACGTGGTTGATTACTAAGAAGACAAGAATGGAGCAAAATTGATTATTAATAGGTTTTTTGTTAAAGTTCTGCCTATTATATATTATTATATATTATTTTAAATAAATAAACTTAACTTAATATATCGAAATTTACAAAAATGTTAGTAAAATATTTTAAAGCAGCACTTTTAGTAATGAGGCCTCCTTTTTCTGAATTAACTCGGAAATGAGATCAGATTTATTCGAAGTTCTGCCATTTTACCAGATTTATTCGAAGTTCTGCCATTATAGATCTCCATGAATCAATAACTGCTTATTTTAGATAAAAAAAAAAACTGTTTAATATTGACTGTTTTCTGCGTAACTTGATATGTTAGTACAAAACAAATATTATTCTTTTTATTTTAAACGAGCTTAAGATCATTTATTAATTAATTATTTATTTCCAATAAATATTTTTTTTTTTTTTGATTTCCCGCCATTTTTAAAAAAATTTATTACATGTATATAAGTTTTAAATTATTAAAACTAGTTTTTCAAGTTGTAATATTTGTTCCCCTGAAGAAGTCACAAAATGTGGAGACGAAATATTGGAAATAAATAATTAATAAATAAATGACATTAAGCTAGTTTAAACTAAAAAGAATAAAACAAAAGAAGATCGAAGAAAACTTAACATTTTTAAAGCAAATATTCTCAATTGGATTTGATCCGTTATATTTCTTTGATGATAACTAGCCAATCCATCGTCTTACGAGTTGCAAGTACTGGGTCATTGTCTTGTTGGAAAATGAATTCTTCTTGGTTGCCATTTTCAATAAATGGCACGAATTTCTCTTCTAATACTGTAATGTACTCAGAAGAATGAATTATAATGCTAGGAAATGCCAAATCAACCATACCGTCGAATCGAAAAGCTCCCCAAACCATTAAGAATCCGCCTCCGAAATTTCTATTTGAGAAATATCGTGGTTCTTACGTAGGTCTCTCCAATAGCTGTTAAAACCATCTGGACCATCAGGATTGAAATTTTTCTCAACAAAGTTCTTCTAACAACAGCGATTATTGACTTACCTTTCTCCAGTTGGTTTGTTCAGGCCAAGCAGTTTTGTGGCGGAGTAATAACATTATCACACCCATCCGCTTTTGGCCAGTAATTCTCTGGGAAACCAAGAGCCTAATTATAGTTGAGTTGGACACATTTACATTACATTCATCGATTATGTGCTTGATATTCTTCATTGTGTTGCGTTCGCAGTTGATTATTTTACGCCGGTCCCGATCAGAAAGCATTTTTTAGGGCCGCTTATTTTATTTTTAGCATATGCACTCGGATCGTTTGCAAAATTTGTGACAACCAACTGTGAACGGTTTAGTTTTTCTACCAATTTCGCGAAAACTTAAGGCACTTTTTAAATGGGCTGAAATTTGGCTATTTTCAAAATCACTTTATTTTATTGCAAATTGATTAAAATTGCAGAAAAAAAACAAAATAATTCTTTAATTTTTATTTATTTGCTACCCTGTCAAAAAATCGATATATATATATTGGTCCATATACGAACACATATTCTTCATACATGTCCAAATCCATCCATATAAAACCATTCTTATATGCTCATATAAGGACTCATATAATTTCATCTGTGAGCATTAACTAAAATTGATGGGTAATATTTATATATGATCACATAAGTGACATAAGTCAAAAAAAACACGATTTTGCAGAAAACGAGTTTAAAGTTTTCAATCCATATCTGCCTCGCTCGACCCTTTCTCAATTTATTTGGTCACGTTTTTTTATAAATAGGGGGTTTTAAGGTTGTGTGCGAATTCGCTAATTATCGAGAGACCCATGAGTAGCACAGTTTCTCTATGAAGAATACACTCTTTGCACCCATTTTAAAGAAAAAATAAAATATATTACCCTCTATCTCGAAAAGTATACATGAAATTTTTACACAATTTAAAGCATGATATAACTAATAAATCCGCATCATTTACTCAAAAATCGCATTTTTTTACTTATGACAGTTTGAACAATATCTGAATCCTAGATGGTGGTATATGGACATGTATGACCTCAATTCTCTTAACATATGAGCATGAATTAGTTAATACATGTTCATAAATGGATGCATACACACAGAGAAATAAAGTGCCAACCGAATTGAAAAGTGTAATTTAATTGAAACTACTTATAAATTCAGTTAGTACAACGATATTTGTATTAGATTTTCGAATTGTTTGGGTGTTGCAACTAAAATTCTGTTCAATAAACCGAACTTTTTTGTGAAAACTAATATTTAGTTGTGGCAACCGACTCAATTTCGTAATAACCAAGTTTGAGTTGCAATAACCGAATTTCAGTTTGCAAATAGCTAATTTTTTTCTGTGTGTATATATTTATTTTTAATCGGGTATTCTTTTTTGTTTATCTTTATATGTAATTATACGAGTACTTATAAAAACAACAACATATTCTTATAAAATTTCTCTTTTAAGTAAATTAAGCAATCTCTTTAATTTTACAAAATACGAGATCAGTTATCACACTCTTAAAAACTGTTATAACTTTTAAAATATGTTTGTAATATTAGAAAAAAATAGCAAAATCCGTTATAGCTGTGAAACGCAGTGTATAACTGCAGTTTGAAAAAGTCATATTAAATATTTATAGCAAAATACTCCATAGCAATTACTATGTAGTTGCTGTTGTAGCACATAACTGCTGCAGTGCATTATTATATCTCATGTATAGAAATTAAAAAAAAAATTATTTTGAAAAAATTAATTTATTGGAATATAATTCAATTGAAAAAGTACGTATGAAAATGCATGTTCATTCATGTTGGTTAAATTTTTTTTTTTTTTATTGTTTGTATTGTGTTGCAGGTAGTTTGGGTGTTGTAGCATTTTTTTTTCATTCTGTTTTTGTTCTGAAATATACAACAAATAACGCAATAATAATTTAATGTTATTGAAAGGACATAAAGTATTTTATGTTTGTAGTAGTTGTTGCTATAAACACTACGGTTATTACACACACTTGCACATCTGTTCTATTATAATGTAATGTAGTGGAAAGAGTAACCGACTGACTTGACGGTAAATATTGTTAACAATATTCTCGTGCCACTTCTTTTTTTAATTTAACACAATTTAAATTAAATATTTAACAAAAAATACACTTTACGAAAAAATTATAACATACAGAGGTAATTTTAAGCCACAATTTGTAAATAAATATTTATAATGTACAAACAATTTATTAATTAAAAGGTTTTTTGTTAAAGTTGTGTGTGTATCCTGGAGGCTCTAGCTTTTCGAAAACTTTGGGTTCTGATGTGAGATATTTAGCCAGATCGAAATACTAGTATCAACCCAGCTAATATGTTTGATATGCTTTATTTTTGTAAATACATGGAACCTAAATGCTTGTTATAAATTAAAAATAACATAAAAATAATCTCGACGTATATAAAAACAAAAACTAATTAAATTGTAAAAATTGTAAAAAATTGTTTTAAGTTTGATAATTTTTTAGCAACAGTGTGTTCTTGAAATATAATCCGAATATATGAAATAAGTTAATGTATGAAGTATATAAGCAACTGCATCAGCGGTAAATTAAGGCATCAAAATTTCAACAAAAAAAAAACGTCCCAAATGCGCTCTAAACCTTCTGAAATGTATCGTATTGTGGGTTACTATAAAAAACAAGTTACCAACAAATACTGCATTCCATATACAAATTATGAAAACAAGGCTTACTACGATCAAATATATGTATATCGATTTTAGGATGAATTGGTAATTTAAAGCGATTTTAAGCATTATTGGCTAGTCGATTTTATCCAACTAAAAGGATAGTTACTTTTAACATTTCAAAGCATCGTAGATTGGAACCTTAGAATAATGTGGAAACTCCAATTGGAAAAATTATATTTTAAGTTTATATTTTTACAAAGCCCAAAAAGTGCATAATACACATGCTTTTGAAAGTGACCTTTGTCAACCCAAATGTAATAAAATCATCACATATAGTAAAAACAGCTTCATTTAGATGAAAAATATTATTTCTAAAAAGTTTAAAACAGAACACACAGAAAAAATGGGGTAATATTACTGCAGTGCTTAGTAATTATACAGCTACGTACATATGTTTCAAATTAGTTTTACAAAGTTCTTGCAAAATATTTACAAACTGAAATAAAAATTATTCAAGTTCGAAGCCATACTCTATATTTCTTTATTAGGCTATTGTCCTAACAAATAATCTATTGAGTTTTGTTTTCAAATTTATTAATTGACCACTTCAGGAATGTCTGGAATTTTCTAGGTTCCCATCATCAGAACACGTTTTGACAGATGTGACAATCCCATGCAAACATCAAAACATTCATATATCCAAGTTATCCCACTAAATGAGAACTAATATATAAGTTCAAAGTTTAAAATTATCACCATTGATCAAAAAAAAAATTAAAAAATTGTTCGTTATGTGCAAGCTCTACCTTTGTATTGAAGTCTATAGACCATTTCAGTTTTGGCCTAAAGGAGTTGAAAACAAGATTGTATGTTGCTTTAAGAAATAAATTGTATCATATAAATTAACTTTGGAAAACAATCAAAGCCAATCTGATTAGCTAAATTGTGTTTCTTATACAGGTATAGAAATTTAAGTTGGTTGGTAACACTTTTTAACTGGCGGTCATTTTGTCAGCTGTCAAGTAATTTATGTTTTGTTTGGTTTTGTATTTCAACATGAATATACTGACGCCTGAACCACGCTTCCAAATTGTGCAAATTTAATTATCTCGATTAACTATGGAATACTTTCGCACCACGTTTACTCTAAATGATAATATGCATCCACAGAGACGTCGTAGAGTACGTACAGAAAAATTCATTGCTGCTGAAGAGCGTAGCGTAGCAGAAGACCCCAATCAGTCTATGTGGAAGATTTTGCGGAAAGATCTTGGTTTTGCGTGCTTACAAAATCCAACTCGTGCAACAACTGAAGCCACAAGATTACCTAGCAAGGCGTAGATTCGGTGAATGGACCCAAAGCGTTTGGTAACCGCATAGTTTCACGTTCCTGACCCGTGAATTGGCCTCCAAGATCGTGCGATTTAACGCCGCTGGACTATTTTCTGTGGGTATATGTGTAGTCTCTAGTCTACGCCGATAAGCCCGAAACGATTGACCACTTGGAGCACAACATTTGCCGCGGCATTTGCCAATATACTGCCACAAATATTGGAAAAGTCATCGAAAATTGGACCTCCAGATTAGACTAAGTCCGAATCAGGGGTCAAGGTCATATGCCAGAAGTCATATTTAAATTATAATGCTAGAAAATTATCTTTCGAATAAAGTAAATTTCATGTCAATTTAAAACAAATCATCTTTATTTTATTCCATTTCAAAGTTATATGCCTCTATAAAAAACACCCTTTATTAATCCTGAAAAACACAAAAGTAAAAAAATAACAAAATATAATTTTAATATTAAAAAACTCATTTCAGGAAGTTGTGTTAAATGTAAGTTAATAAAACAAAACCAATAAACTATT
>CM037853.1:22725277-22767516 GCA_021234595.1 Delia radicum | reverse complement strand
TAAAAAAAAAAAACAAAAACAAAATAATAATTTTTGCAAAAACTTCCATCAAAAAAATTTGCAATGTAGTTATGATTTTTATAAAATACACTCATTCTACTCTACCACGCCTTTCACAGGTAAAAAGTTGATTTTTTTATTTTTTTAAACACTTATTTAGCATCTCTGGATGTTGAGTTATTTTAGGATATTTAAACCACTTAATTATCTTCATCCGGTATAAAAATAATAACATTTTAAAAGTACTGGTCGAAATAAGAACACTGTATCCAAAATGAGTTAATGAGCATATAATTAAGGAGTCTCGAAACGTTCTAAAAATCTCTTTGATTTCGTTTTTTAATAAAAGTGCTGATTTTAAATCAAGAATTTTTTGAAAAATATAGTGTTTGAATCCTTTTGCTCTGTATCCAAAATCTAATTAATATTTTTTAGTGATACAAAAGTTCAACACTAATTTTTTATACTTTTAAGGCATTAAATTAAAATGTAGCTCAACATTTTCTTTATTAGATAATAATCTTTTTTATCTTGAAATATTTGTTATCTGTGTGTATCTTTTTTTTATTACTTTATAAAATTTAATGTATTTAGTGGTTAAACCATTTTAAAAATACAAAAAATGTTAAATAAATTATAAAAAATTTGTTAAAAAAAAAAAAGAAAACAAATACGCTGTGTTCAGAATATGGGTGTTTCTAGTTTTCTCATTGATATATTTGTTTCCAATTTTTTTTTTTTTTTTTTTGTTTAAAACATTATTTTTTGTTTCTGCCATTTGTGTACCAACCCATTCTAATATTGCACATTTTATATACATTTTTTTTTTTTTTTACTTTATTTTTGCAAACCCACAGAAAAAAAATGTTTAAAAAATCGCAGATAAATCAAAGTGGATAAACGATATGTCACACCACTTTTGAAAATGAAAAATGTTTTTATGATATCCTTCAAACTAAGTTAAAGCGAATTTTTGTAGTAACTACTACTCCTCCCACTACGTTCGTTTACTGTCTGATAATATTTGTTATACGCGCCGCGTACGTGTGACATTTACAATACGAATACGATTCCATCATAGTAGTAGTATTAGTAGTACTTACACAGAGAAAACAGATCATTGTGACTACCGAATTTATTGCCAACCGAATGATTCGATTCCCTATGGGGAATGAGGAGTCAATTGACCTAAAAGTGACTGGTTAAAGAAGGACTTATCACATGGACTGGTATAACTAATACTGAAGTGGTTAAGCAGTGTCAATTGTCCTAAAATTAAAAATCCTGCGACTGGTAAAAGAAGGACCTACCACTTAACCAGAATGCTTATTAAGAAGAAAAAGCCAGTTGGCCAGAATTTAACCCATTGGAAGCTGTTTAGTTTTCGTTTATTTTATACGACATGGCCCTTTTGCGACAGTGTTGTGGTATGCCCATCTTTTGTTAGTCCGTGGCATGCCACTATGTGGTTCAAAGCAGGACAAATGACCCCCTCCTATGATAAGCCAATGTTAAAGTTGCCAGTTGTTTACATAGGGTAGGGTTAGCAGAAGACCGGTCTCTGGCACGAGGGGGCCGATTCCTGTGGCACACACAGAACCGGTCCCATTACCCATAGGGTTGTCACACCCGAAATATTTCGATGTCGGGATCAAATGTTTCGTGGGTTAATTGAAATTTGATGATCCAAGTGAAATTCTGTGGTATTAAATGAATTTATGTTGCCACAATCAAAACTGTTGATGGCTGCTACCGAGCCATCCGGTTGGCGGTAGTAACAATGAATTTGTTTTCTGTGTGTACTGCTACTTACTACCATTTCATTTCATCATCAGAATCAGTATCATCACATGCGAGGACGACTATCTTACTGTCATTTTTTCCATGTAGATAACATTTGTTTCTTTTTGACTTTTATCATTTTTTTTTCTTGCTTTTATTCAGATTTTTTTGTTGGCTTTGATGGTTTTGTTTAAAGTAGAGTTAAAAACAAATACTTTGTAGAACAATAGTAGAATATGAATTACATTTTTGTAATAAAAAAATTTTTCAAATTTAATTTTTTAATTTTTTGATTAACATTTTTTAAAAAACTCTTTGTTGACATTAAAATCTAACAAGGATGGTCTGCTTAACACTTTAATATGATAATTTTTTGATTGCAATGCAATTCAAGTCGTGTTTTTGTTAATTCATTCAATCATTAATATAGGCTATAGGGGCCGAATGCGGTGGCCTCAGCCTATAAAATGGAATAGGCTGTTTCGCCAAAACAAACTTATTTATATTTTTTTTAACTCTTATAGAGGAACATGAATCCTAATGGCCCCGCTGAATGGAATTCTATACACTTGGGGAAAAAATTTTTATCATTTGATGATATTGATCATAAAGCGTTTGTCATCATATTAATGAAGTTTCCATAAACATGATAAAAAGTTTGATAAAAATGTATGACAAATGTTTCATAGACCTTCAAAATTTGTTAAAAAATGTTTAACTTTTTTTGAAATTTTTGTTGGAAATTTTTAAAAGGCATAATTGGCTTAAGAGACTTTTGTCAGGTGTTATGTATGAAATAAAAATAAAAATGTTTTCATTTCCCACCTACACCTGAAGTCAGTAACTTAATCAATAATGTTTCAGTTTTTAGACTTTTTAAAAATCAAAAACTATCACAAATTATTTGAAATATTACTTAATGTGTCCTTAATTTTCATATATTTATTTTATGAAAATTTTCATAATATTTATGAATCATTTCCTAAAATATTTTACAATTGTAAATATATGGAGGTTGAAAGCTCGTTATAAATTGAAAATAACATAAAAATAATCTCGATGTATATAAAAACAAAAAACTAATATAACTGTACAGAATATTACTTGAGCCAGAGTAGAAACTGAAAATATTGTATATATACATAGAACATTTTGGTCTTCAAAGTGAAGTAATGTAATAATGATTGTTAGGAAAAGACCCTAACCACATGCTTGATTACAAGAAGAAGACAAGAATGGAGCAAAATTAATGATTAATAGGATTTTTGTTAAAGTTTTACCTATTATGGAGGATCTAGCTTTTCTAAAACTTCGGGTTCTGATGAGATCTTTAGCCAGATCGAAATAATAGTATCAACCTAGCTAATATGTTTGATTTGCTTTATTTTTGTAAATATACGGAGGTTGAAAGCTCCTTATAAACTGAAAAGAAAATTATTCAAATTCGAGGCCATACTTTATATTTCTTTATTAGGATATTGTCCTAACAAATTATCTATAGAGGTTTTGTTTTCAAATTTATTAATTGACCACTTTCAGGAATGTGTTGATAGATCTATTTCGGGAATTTTCTAGGTTCCAATCATCAGAACACTTTTTGAAAGCAGTGACAATCCCATGCAAAACATCAAGCATTCATATAAACTAGTTTTCTCACTAAACGAGAACTAAGAGCTTGAAGTTAAAATTATCACCATTGATCAAAAATAAATTGAAAACTTGTTTGTTAGTGCAAGGTCTGTCTACCTTTGGTAGATATTCAGTAAACGTTTTTCGTTTTTTCCTTTTTATTTCCACACTTGTTTTGTTTAAAATAAAAACAAATGTACAGGGGGAGTAAACAAGACCGTACTTTGTCTTTTATACAAGTTTGATATAATTTTTATTTAAAATAAAAATTAAGTTTTTTCGACCTTTAATTGTGCATACTCTATATTTCTTTATTAGGATATGGTCCTAACAAATAATCTATAGAGTTTTTGTTTTCAAATTTATTAATTGCCCACTTTTAGGAATGTGTTTGTTTTTACTTTTAAATTTTAAAAAATGAAAACCAAAAGTTTATTTTTCACAAAAAACAAATTATCTTGAACTTGAATAATCTTACTCACATCATTTCAAACAAAATAATTAAACTGAGGACCGATTAAATAAAAAACTATTGAATGATTTTTATTAAATTTTATTGCCCAATATTTCTATTAAATCCTTTAAACATCTTCTTGGAGTCTAATTTAGTAAACTTTCATGACATTTTATAAAACAGTTTCATCCTATTAATGAAATATTTAATAACATTTATGAATCATTTTATAAAAAGTTATGAAACTACATCATCATATATATGAAACATTATATAAATTTGAAGAAGCCTGTCATCAATTTGCCCTCTTATGAAACAGCTTCATCATATTTATAAAGTGTTACTTTGAAGTTTTTCGTAAATATGATGAAGTTTTTACCTGAGTATACAAAGAAATGGGGAGGTTATGAAACATTATTTTTTTCTATTGTGGTTAATTTCATAAAAGCTGTTCAATAAGAGTGCCAGCCTACTCAAAAACAATGTTTCGAAATAAAAGCTATCAGTTATTCCCAAGTTCAAACCTCTATAACTTAATACACTCATGGAAAATAGTTTCATCATATTGATTAAACTGTTTTATTAATCGTTTATCATCAATTATTCATAAGTTTTCATAGATATGATGAAGAGTTTCATAAAAATTATGTCAAATGTTTCATAAATTTTCATTATTTCATAAAAATGTTTCATAAAGCGTATGAATATATTTTCGTTTGTTTTCCAGACAATAGAAATTCAGAATTTCCATTTGAAATTTACAAATCATGAAAAGAAATTAATAATTTTCATTTAAATTTAAGAAAATGTAATTTTTAATTTAGATTTTCTATTTAAAATTGAGAAAACAATGATAAAGTCAGAATTTCATATCAGTTGATGTGTTCCAAATTTTGCATGGAATTTAGTGAGTATACATTTAATTGTGTGATTGTTTTTGTTCGGCTCAAGGTTATAAAGTTTAAATAATTTAAACAGGCTCTGTTGTTAAACTGCGGAGTTGGAAAGCTCCATATCTTCTATACGTTCTATTTTCAATTTAATTTTAAATTTCATCAATTTTAATTATTTTAATTCAAAAAGACAATTTTTAACTTAATTTTTTTATGAATATTAATCAATTGATATTTTCTGAATTTAAATTTTAAATTCTAAGTTTAATTGGTATATTCTGAATTACAGTTGCAAAAATAATGGGCTTAAAAATAACGAATTAAAAATAAATTTTCGTCATTGCCTGCAGCATTTATTGTGTTTGTACGCTGCAAAAGAAACTTTTTTGACTTCCTAAAAATTTATGAAAATTGCTTCATCATATTAATAAGATCGTCTTATAGTATTTATGAAACATTTCATGAAAAGCTATGAAACTTCTTATTTATGAAACATTTCATATATATGATGAAGCTTGTCTTCAATTTGAACTTTTATGAAACAGCTTTATCATACTTATGAAGTGTTACATTGGACGAAAATAAATGAAGCATCACATTTATGAATTTTTTCATAAATATGATGGAGCTTTTCATTTTAGTGTATATATGAAACTTTCGGATGTGAAATCAAATCCCTTAGATTGGTCCTTAAATACTAAAGTTCATGTGAAATTAGATAAAAAATCTGATTTTGTATTATTTTTTTAATTTTTTTTTTTTAAATATTTATGGTCCTTAATGTTTTGCCACTTTAGATTGATATCAAATGAAAAGTTTTAAGGTTAAATTTAAAAAAAATGTGAATTTATAATTTTAAGATTACTCGGCATGACATCAACCAAATTATTAAGATTCTGACTAGCGCTGGTGTTTTTATTTTGTTCGAATAAACATTTTTTGATCGAACGATCAAACAATTAATTTTTAAAAATTAAAAGCTTTAAAGTTCGGTATTATACATCATATTTAAATGTATGAAAAATAAAACAATAAAAAAAAAATTATTCTAATTGGTTGTAGTATTGGTAGAAACAATATGGGCGAAGAGGTTTGAGGATGGTACTGGCAAAACGCATGCTTTGCAATGTGTACCTTTGGTAATTTTTAACTCGGTGGGTTTTACAAAAATACTCGTAGCAGTAGTTTGCCAGTACTATTTGTTTGGTACGGTTGGCAATTTCTACCGATATCGATATATAGACAATTTTGCTTAAATTTTAGGGAAATTTATAAAAGAAAAAAGTTTATTCTATTGTAGATATCACTAACAAGAGTTGTACCCCGACACGGACCGGCAGATCTTAATGAAGGGAACCGTGTTACTTTTTAGCTGCCCACTCCTATGTTAAGAAGTTACTGAGTGTGGTCAAAAATGACCCCGTTTTACGGGTTTCCGTTTAATTCATTCTATTAAAAGTAACTATATACAAATTTGGTAACAAATGAAAAGTTTTTTGAAGACACATTCACAGTTGTACAAAATATGCCCAAAGATTTTCAAGTATTTTTGTTGTTCAAAACATATGTTTTAAGCAACATTAAATCTGTAGTTTTATTAAGTAATTTTAGTTGTGTTAAGCTTAAGCTTAAAAGACTGCATAGCAATGCGTATTTAATTTAATAGAGCGTGTGTCTGAGCTTTTTCCCATATTCGAACCCTTTGGTTTTTCTGCGAATTTTCCCGAATACAATTTTTCCCTATATTTCAATAATTCAAAAATCTGGCAACTTTGGGTCCACTATATATGCAATATGTTTATCAAAATTTTTGTTTTCTTGAGTAATTTAATTTTGCGACAAATAAATCTATATTCCGCAAACTAAAGACAAGTTTTCAGGCAACAAATGGATGTTTGACCCAACTTTTTAACCCTTAAAAGTGAGATTAGGCAGCTAAAAAAACGTGGCTCTTTTTTTCCTCCTTAACAATATATCCAAAGTCCATTAAAACCTGATAGTTCGGGTCGGGATATCCCCCTTGTAAGTTTAAATATTTGTTGATTATATTAAAAATTTAATTAAAGTTTAATTAAATTCGAAATTGTAGTATCAATTAAAATAATTTATAACTATTTAAATGATTTTAATTTCAATTAAGCTTTAATTTATAAAATTGAAGTGAAAACCCGATTTTGAAATGAAAACCCGAAAACCAGAAATTGAAATGAAAACCCGCTTTGAAAAACCACCAAATTAAAAATAAACGCTAAAATTTAGAAAAATTCTCAAAAGTACCGAAATTTTAAAAATTTATAACAGTAAAAAACCTAAATTGGAAAAAAATTTTATATTAAAAAATATCTATAAAATTTAAAAAAAAAACTACAATATTTTTGATATTTAAAAAAAATCGTCAAATATTTGAAAACCGTCAAAATTTACAAAAAATCGCCTTAATTAAAATTTTTTTTTTTAATCCTTCAAATTACCGAAATTAATAAATAGCCAAAATTGAAATAAAATCAAAATTGGAAAACAATTGTCCTAATAATAAAAAAAATCGGAAAAGTTGAAAAAAATCGCTAAAAATTAAATGTTTTTAGGAAAAAATCGCAAAAATTTGTTGAATAAATCAAATTTGTCAAATAAATCAAAGCTTCCATTCTTTTATACCTTTAGATGAAACTTCACTAAAAGTTAGCAAATATTCCGAAAGTCAACAGTATGAGAAGCGCAAAATTATATATTAAATCCAAAAAATAGAAATAAAAAAAAATTTACCAATTGTAAGTCCATATTTTGGGGGTGTCTGAAAAATTTAATAACACGATTCTTGTTCTGATCTATTAGAATTACAAAAAAAAATCTGTTTTATATATTAAATAGACCTTTCAAAAAAATCGGTTCAGCCATTCCGTAGTAATCACGGCTTGAAAGTCCATATTATCGTCATTTTTTCAAAAATTCGATACCTCGCCACGCACACATGTTTTCAAAAATGCAATTTCTAAAAATGAGGTTGTGTTTGTATAGGTCAAATGTAGCTGTATGCACAATTTCATCAACATCTTAGAGGGTCCGGTTCAATGCATATCGGTTTTGATATGAAATTCATCATATAACAAAATTCCAAATTTGAAAAAGGTGCATTAAAAAAAGAAATTGCATGGAAAATGCATTTCTTTTTAAAGCTGGAAAAAAAACTTGATTCCGCAGTAAAACAGTAGGGGTATAACATTCCAGTGGAATTAAAATGGTGATTATCCAATGAATATTGAATAAAATACATGGATGGCAGACAATACCGCTGAAATACCGTTATCGATTCAAAAATACCGTTACCGATATAACTAAAATACCAAAATCGTTAAAATACCGTCACTGAAATAACTAGTATACCGTTATCGCTAAAATACCGCTAGCGAAATAATTTAAATAGCGTTAGACTTAAAATACCGTTACCGAAATAATCGTACAAAATCAGAAAAAATAATCGCTGTAAATAGATATATATCTTCCCAAAGCTTGATTTGAAACTGGCTAGCCATTACAATTCATGCATAAAGTTCTAAAATTTACATTACCTGATTAACTAAAATAACGTTATCCTAAAATAACGTTACCTAAATAACTGGAAAACCGTTATCCCTAAAATAACGTTACTGAAATAATGAAATAAGTAAAATACTGTTAACGCAAAAAAAACCGCTACCTAAATAACTGAATTATCTGAAATAATAGAAAATAGCGTTACCCTTACCGATACCCGCATCGAATCGGTTATCATCCATGATAAAATACAAACATTCAAATTTACACACCATTTGCATTTTTCTTCTCAATTTTCAAAAAAAAAAACTAAATCGCGGGGAAACCCGTGAATTTTTCGATATTTGAAAAGCTAAAAATTCCAATCTGTAAGTGGCTAGTGCAAAATTTAATTGAAATCGGAAAACCGAATGCTCGTTTTTTGGCCGGTCTTTATTGGAATGGCTGATATACAGATTATATACGAGCACATATATAACTCTATATTGTATATATAAAGGGTGTCCCAAGAAGAACGCAATTTTTAAATCTGGCAACATTCGAAGTGTCATTGTTTGACATTTGAACAATTGTTATTGTTTACTAGTAGAAGGTACGAGATTAGTAAAAATGGAGCGCTACACGAATGAACAACGCATTCTCATTGTGAAATTGTTTTTACCAAAATGGTGAAAGTTTTGCGGCTGATTTTGCCGATAAAATCATCTTCAGTGACGAGGCCCATTTTCATCTTGATGGCTTCGTCAATAGGCAGAATTGTCGCATTTGGGGTGAGGAAAATCCTCGAGTGATTCACGAGAAGCAAATGCATCCTCAACGTGTCACTGTGTGGTGTGGTTTTTGGGCTGGAGGAATCATTGGACCTTTTTTTATGAAAATGAGGCAGGTCAAGCGCAAACAGTCAATGGTGTTCGGATTCGTAAAATGATAACCAGTTTTTTCTTGCCTAGAATTGAAGAAATGAATGTGGAGGGCATGTGGTTCCAACAAGACGGCGCCACATGTCATACAGCCAGAGAAACAATTCAATTGCTGCATCAGTCATTTCCCGGTCGTATTATTTCGCGTTTTGGAGATCAGAATTGGCCGCCTAGCTCGTGCAATTTAACACCACTAGATTTTTTTCTTTGGGGTTTTTTGAAGTCGATGGTTTACGCGAATAAGCCGACGACGACTGAAGCCTTAAAAGAGGAAATTGGACGCTGCATTAATGAAATACCGCAGCATTCATGCAAAACGGTCATTGAAAATTTCATTAAAAGATCGCGTGCATGCCAACAAAGCCGCGGCGGCCATCTGCACGATATATTGTTCCTTACATAACCTCATTCTGTCTACTTTACGATATAATAAAGTTTCACGATTTTTTTTTAAATATCTGTGTTTTATTTAAAATTTAAAAATTGCGCTCTTCTTGGGACACCCTTTAGTAATATAAAATTAGTTATATTAAGTACAATTATATACAGTACCATATCAAATACTACATTCAGAAGTATATATATTTTTTTAAAGAGAAGCAACACTCAGGAAATTCTTCATATTTATTAGTTTTTTTTTGGAAAGGGGATTGTGGAAAAATGAAAGGTTCGGAAAGATGAAGGGCTTCAAACATGGCAAATACTGCAAGTCTTAGAACAGATATTGCTCGCCATCTGATAGAGAGTTGGCGAACTTATTGGTGGGGTTAATTGCTATGGGCCCCACGAGCCTCATGCGTCCCTGAACGAATTTCGTGCGGCCCTTTATCAATGTCAAAACATAAAAATAAAATTAAAAAAAAATAAATTTGAACATAATTAACAATAAAGAAATTTATATTTGTATCTAAATAATATTGTAAGGGCCTCCCAAAATTCATTAAATTATCGCAAAGCTATATATAAATTGAGTCGAATATTTATGCCATAACATAAATGTTTATATGAGTATATAAATATTTATATTGAAATATTTAAATGTATACAGTTCTATCTGAATATATAAAAACTTTGTTAAGACATAAAATTTCGTGACAACTTTTTGAGATTTTTTTTTTTTTTTATAATATTGAATAAGCAATAAGTTGAATAAAAGATTATGAAACAAAAAATTTGGTTGTGTTTTGGCTATAATATTATGGTAAGTAGTTTAATTTCATTTGTTAATAAAAATCCTTTTTTTTTAATAAATCAAAGTTTTTCTATTAGAATGTTAACAATTCAAGTGCAAATAAAAAAAACTTTATTTCTTTTTCAAGTATGGATTTATGTTCATTTTAAATTCAAAGTATGTGTTGCGTATTGTAAATAAGTACTTAATTTTTTAATGTGTATTAAAATAACATATTTAACACACATTTTTAACACCTTAAAAACCATTTAATACACCTAAGTGTATATTTTGCCAAAAAAAAAAAAAAAAAAATACATAAAACTCAATCTTTGGCATAAAAGCAGGAGAAAGATCATAAAATGTAAAACCAGTTGATTATTGAAAAAATATACGTGGCTTTTTAAAACATAAAAAAAACATGAACACTCTGGTGCAAGATATATGAAGGAAGAAAATGTCATTGATTAAAATAAATTTGTTGTAATTCCATCTACATACATAAAATATTTTATGGCATAAAGCAGGGAAAAACACCAAAAAAAAAAACGCAAAAACAACCGGAACAACAGTGGCAACAACAGCATGACACCTGATTAACCTAATAGAATCGTGAGTTTTTTTTTTTCTTACATATGGAGAAAGGCATACCCTGGAAAGAAAGCTTAAGAAGTTTTTGAAATTTACTTTTTTCTGCTGTTCTTTGCCAGAGATGATGATCTTAATCGTAAAAATTTATTACACATACCATAAATATAAAAAAAATAAATCCAAAATGAAATATAAATGGAAAAAAATGCACACAAACACCTACAATCTGAAAACACTTATGAATTAATTTTGTGTGTGTGAATAGGAACTGTATCCCAGCAAAACTTTGGTAATGGGTGTCATAAAGCAATGCATTTCCTTGTTATGTATACTCCTCAACTGTATCATTATTTTCCAACAAAGAGTAATGAGTTATCGATAATGGGTTGCATAATGCATTACTTTGTAATGAATACTCCTTACAAATGTTAAGTTTTCTTTGGTATTCTTTTATTTTAAGTTTTCTTTGGTATTCTTTTATTTTATTCTTCTTAGTTTAAACGAGCTGAAGATCATTTATTTATTAATTATTTATTTCCAGTATTTCGTCTCCACATTAGGTGACTTTTTCAGGCAACAAATATTACAATTTGAAAAACATGTTTTAATAATAAAAAACTTATAAACATATAATAAATTTTTTTTAAAAAAGGCGGGAAATTAAAAATATTTTCTGTCAGTATCAAAAATGAAAATATAAAGTTACGTTTTTTAATAGTAAAGTTGAAGACATCTATAAAAGGTATTTTGAGCTAGAAGTTTTTCCGGATGAACTGTGGACGCCGAAGCATTGCTGTCGCATTTGTTATAACATTAGGAACATTAGGAGAGCACAATATCGTTCATCAACTGAACAAATTATCTTACCCCCATTGCACATCAAACTTGGTGTGGTAAAAAAACTTTGTTAAATGTCTGGATACAAATGGATCAGCATTAAATTTTCTGAAAACAATGTTTCCAAAATTAAGCGAAGCAAAGATTAAAGATGGTATGTATGTGTTCTTCAAGTCGTTGTTCTTGTTAAAAGCCTTAAAATTGGTTTCATAGAATAGAATAGACCAGAGTGGCACTATACACCGCGACCAGAAGTTTCAGAAGGTTTCATAGAAACAGGTGTTTTTGTTGGTCCAGATATAAGAAAGCTAATGCAAAACGCTGACTTTTTTAAGAGACCGATTTTTGCCTAAGACATTGTATATCACTTCCTTAATGCTTTTCCACGCATCAAGCTCAATTGATGAGAGCATTTCGTCGAAGTCAGCGTTTTGCATTAGCTTTCTTATATCTGGACCATATGTCAACAAAAATTCATTTTTTAAATTCCCATATAAAGGCAAAAGCATTCATTCGCTTATCGCTGCAATATGCTGGACATTGTATGATAATGAAGTGGAATTGCCTATAGCTAAAAAAAATGTAATTAATGAATACTTCCTATTCAAATTTGCTATCGAAGGTAAAATAATATTGAAATTTGAACTGTTTTTTTTTCATGCTAAATTTTTGGGGTACTTTAAATAAAATTCTTAATAAATGCGAAATTCACCCTAAGCTCTCTTTTGTTGTGTCTTATTTCTGACTTTCTAGTTGAACTTTCCGTTTTGGTGTATTCAGGGACTTATAGTAAAATTTCACGACGAATATTTTTGCGGAACATTTTAACCCCTTAAATCCCTGGTTTAATGGTGTTTTTTGCTTTTTTTAAAAGAAGGACAAACAAGACCCTTACTTTGAGGAGTTAGAGGGTTAATATATTCTATAAAAATGTTCTCCGTAACATTTTACATAAGTTTGCTAAACACACCATATACTTTAAATGTAAGCTTTACTCGATTTCTATGCCGATTGACAATACAAAATTTGCATTTAGGGGAAACTTTACCTCCCCCTGAAATGAAAACCAGATGTAAACTTTCAAAACGCCGATACACGTGTCTTTTTTTTTGCCTCTTCTATCAAAATTTATCGGTCGGACCTTGTAATTTTGGAAAAATTTTGATTTTGTTGTACAGTGTTATCTTAGTTTCTTTTAATTAAATGTCTGTAATTTTGTGCAACTATAACTATAAGACAGACATAGCAAATTTTGTACAAAATTACAGATATTTAGTTAAAAGAAACAAAGATAAATATTATGATATTTAATATTATATGTATTTCAATATTCTAGTTAAGATTTTAAATATTATTTTAATTATTTTTGTTTTCTGTGATATTTTATTTAATTTTGATTTCTGGGATATTTCTAGTTTTTCATATTGACAGAAAATATTTTTGATTTCCCGCCTTTTTTAAAAAAATTTATTATGTGTATAAAAGTTTTTAATTATTAAAGCATGTTTATTAAATTGTAATATTTCTTCCCTGAAGAAGTCATTCAATGTGGAGACGAAATATTGGAAATAAATAATTAATAAATAAATGATCTTAAGCTCGTTTAAACTAAAAAGAATAGAATACTCCTTACATTAAGCATTATTTTGAAACATAGAGAAATGAGTTACCACTAGATGGTTACGTAATGCATTACATTGTAATGTATACTTCTTACCTTCAATATTATTTTGAAACGTAAAGTAATGAGTTTCCAATAATTGGATAATTATGGGTTACATTGTAATGATGTATCATTACCTTTTACATCTTTTCAAAACATAAAATTACATATGAGCGTAAAGTAATTACATATGAACGTAAAGTAATGTTTAAAATATTTGTTTAAAAACCTATATTTAGACACATTACTTTGTGTTTTTATGTAAGCATGAGGGTAAGTTATATATTTTTAACATCACAAAGCAAAACTCGAAGCACAACAATTCATTTACATTTTAAACAACCCATTATTGGTAGAGTTCTAGCCTAACAACTAGAGACCCCAGGTTCGAATCTCAGAGCGAACACGTTATTTACTTAATTAAAACAAAATAATTGTCATAATTTTTTTTTACAAATTTGTTTTTATGAAAATTTCTTTATAAACACATTTTTGTTTAAACCGGCAACAACAAAATTAACCAGTTACTTTGCCCCCTACTATGTAATAAGTCAGCCCTTTACTTTTATGCTCATCGCCTGTAAAACTCATTAGTGAAGTATGGTGTATAGCAATGCATGGAGCCCTATGACGATACATTAATTTACCCATTATTTGGTAATGTTTGGTTTTGCTGGGATGCTATTTTGGAACGGCTTTAGTATTATTATTTTACGTATTTTAAATAAGACATTAATATATTTGAAAGAAATTCTTAACAATTGCATACAGTATTTACTTTAATTTAGCAAACAACTGTATAAAACACTCAAAGAAAAGGGTTGAATTTTAAATATTGAATATTTTGTAATAGAGAATGAAAAAATAAATGCATTTTAAAACATAGAAGTAAGAAAATGTATGTTCTAATAAATTTCGTCATATTCTTTCAAAAAAAATATTGTGCTCAATAAAAATTTGTTATAACTAGAACACTGGAAAATATAGAGAAAAACTAATACCATTTTGTAAAATTGCAAGTCCAAATTAAACAAAGTCAATCCAATTTTAATAAAAATTTATAAAAAAAAAATTTTCGACTTGGTGTCAGTAGGTATCGATTAGAGAATATTCTGATTACATTAAAATGCTTTTTCGGCGGATCTAATTCTGCCAATGCATAATGGCTGGCTAACATCAAATCTATATTTTTCGTGTGTTTTTTTATACAAAGAGATTGTAATTTGTATCTTACCAAGAAAGCGTTTATCCGCCTTGGATACAATAAAGCAATTGGGAAGGAATTGGATGTGCTACCTGAATACATGCTTTTGAAGCAGTAAATAATGTATACAATAAAGCAATTAAGTAAGGTTTTACTAACCGGTCTAACGGGTCATTCTTTCGACCAGTTTACCCGGTTGACCGGTTATGACCGTACACCCAAAAACAAAGTGAGTGGGTAAATTCAGCAAAAATTAGACAGCAAAATTTAGCCAGGAGGGTGCTTGCAAAATAGAAATATACAACAATTTTTTGCAATAAGAAAAGAAACACACAAAATAACGTAAGATGTATGACCTTGTCTTTCGCCTTTAGTCTATCTACCTGAACGTATAGTTGTTTGCAATTTGACCACACTGCACTCAAAACAAGTTAGTAAAGTCAGCAAAAATCTTTTGCTGAAAATCAGCGAGCTGATAAAGCTTCCCTCAGGGAAGCAATTATTCAATTTGTTCCATCAGTGATTTTACAAATTGTTTTTCGAGAGCAAATTTTTGCTTTACGCGTATGAATTGAAGATATTTTATAAGGTGGGATCCATTAATGATGTTTTAGATCTGCAGAATGATTCGAATGGTGTGAGTTAAATGGTCTTTATTTGAATATGTCTAAATGTATTCACGTTTCACACTCCCGTTCTCAAAGCCCAATTCAGTGGAATTTTATATTTGGAAATTCCGTTTTTTAGTTTATTTTGCCCGTTTTTAATTTCCACTACAATATTTTTTTTTATTAATCGATTATTGGTAGTTACAAATAATATAACGTAATATCAAATAAATTTTAATGGTTTCGACCGAATTCCAACCAATCCTTTTTTTGGGTTTACCTTCATATAGTGTTTTCATTTATTTATCCATTTTATAATTTCTTGAAATATTAACTGTCCTGAATTTTCATCGCAAATATAGTTCTATGTTCCTCCTAGAATTCTTCGTAGTAAGTGTACTTTTAGTATACCTTTGCATCTCACAAACTATGCCCAAAATAGTACTTTAAATTGTGATAAATTGTGTAAATTTTATTAATGAGATTGTGTTCTACAAAAATCCTATCCCTGTAGAATTTTGCACTTTGAGAGAAACCTTAAAATTTTTGAATTTGTAAATTATTAATATTTTCATAGATATATATATATATATAGATACTTATTTGTAAAGGGTGATTTTTTAAGAGCTTTTGATTTCATTAAAAAACAAACACATAAAACTTAGAGAAATGTATGAACTATTTATTTAAATCGATAAAACAAACTATATAATTCAATGTTTAAAGACGATTTCATGTACGCCTCAAATGGTTCATACGCTGAGTCCAATTTTGGCACACTCCCTCCAACATATAGGGCGGTATCTCACGAATAAATTCTTCGATATTGGCTTCTAGTGCATCAACCGTTGCGGGATTGTCTATATAGACATGTGGCACCGTCTTATTAAAACCACATGTCACGCATGGCCTGCTTTTCCATTTTGGGCAAAAAAAAAAAATTGTAATCATGGCACGGTAGCTCTCGCCATTCACAGAAATGTTCCACGTAGTGGAGTAACAGAGGCCCAATTGCTGGGAACGGTGCCGAATCGATACTTCACGGTCATCAACAACACTGGCGGATACAGCTGCGATATTTCCTCTGTACGCACTCTACTTATTCGTGTTGGTGGTTTAATGTTGATAATAAAATTCTATAATCTGCAGGCGTTGTTCGTTTGTAAGTCGATTCATGGTTGAATTATAGACTAAACTGAACATGTTTAACAGTAACATGTTACACGAAAACAGCTGAGCTGCCGAAAACAGTGTTGCCAAAAAGAAAAATGCTAAAAAATCACCCTTTATATGAATTTACATATTTATTTTTTAAATCTAGTCAGTAAGGAATTTTGTATGTTCCACTGACTTAATAAATTAAATGAAAATGATGAATATGATGAGAAAGGGCAGCTAAAAAAAATAAGCATATCTAAGGTATATTAAGATATGCGAGTGCGGGTCGGGATACGTGCATTGTAAGTGGAATATTCCCAATCCAAATACATCAGCTTATAGGCCAACTCCTTGGATATTTTTCTGCTATAGATCATTTTCTTGTGGCAACTAATTTTAAAAAGTTATCTGGCAATTGTCAAAAGGTCCAGATTAGGAAACATGTACCCTAAAGTGGAGCGTAATTAAAAAACTCTCTAATAGCATATAAAATTGTTAGAAACGATGTAAAATTGGCGAGTATTTTTATTTAAATTAAAATTTATTTTAATTTTGTACATTGAAACGTTAGTTATGTGTCGTTGCTTAAGGGCTTACCATACGCAATGTTAACTTTTTTAATTTCGGTTAATAAAGGGTCCGCCAAATAACTTTTTTTTTTTTGAACTCCTGAACCAATTGGACCTTGTATGGCGTCATACCAAGGTCTTTATGCAAAATTCGTCTCAATGATGTCTCCGAAATGTTCAATTGTTGAGACCGACGGTGAATTGATGTTGATGGCGCTTCACGCACACTTTCTGCCACAGCAGCAATATTCTCGGGTGCACGCACTGTTTTGGCCTTTCACGCTATGGTTTATCGATGAGGATGCCAGTTTCTTTCACTTTTTTCACAAGATAACGAACATACGGACCATATTCGTTCAGCGGAAGGATAAAACTAATTATCTGTCAAATCAGACATGATCTAAGTGTTACCATTCACGAAATAAGCACTAGTTGAAAAAAAAACGTTAGATGGCGGACCCTTTATATGATATTGTTTTTTTTTAAACATATTGAAAAATTGTCCAAAATAGACAAGAATCGTTAAAGTAATTACTAAAACTTGTACAAAATCAAAAAAATTAAGAAAATTTATCAATAGTCTTCTTAGCGCTTATTATGAATATTTAATTTTTTACAGTTTTCTTTTAGTTTTTTATTTTTTATGGAATCAATTAGTTTCATTGAAATTGTGAATAAAATGGTTACCGCTTTCAGAAATCCCATTTGGAAATTCTTTAAAACTACTTGTTTTTATTCATTTTTATATTTATGCAACGACACAATAAAACACAAGAAAATGTGTGCATTTAAGTCGAAACTTTTTGAAAATAGTAATAGCCGAAACTAAACTCGATGACAGTTTTCACATATTTACACAGTACACTATTTTTCAACACATTATTTTGGGACTAAATTCTGAAGAAAATTGGAGAAAAATGTGCATTTTTGCGATTTTTAAGGCACCGGATGAACTTTTTTAGGGTAGGATTGATTCGAATTTTTTTTTTTTTTCTATTCAATATCTACAACTTTGCTCCAAACACAAAAGAGATATTCCGTACGGTATACCGAGATATAAATAACCGTGTTAAAATATAGAGAAAGTGCTAACAATCCGCCTTGAGCCAAAAAATTCGTATGGCCATTATTACTGTAGCCTACTTGACGAAACGAATGATGCAGAAGTTCTTATTTTTGGGGCTGCAATTCTCAAATTGAGTCCCAAAATCATGTGTTGTACTGTGTTACACAAGAACACGAAAAAACCTGAAAGGTCTTAATGGAACAGGCCACAACAGGAAACATTCCCTCACTTTTTATGTGACCAATTTATTTGAACTTTCGATTTCTTGAAATCATTGTTCAGATTATTGTAGCACTAAAACTAAAAAATATGTGGCAAAAGTTTCCGATTTTTTAACTATTTTTTTAAAAATTCCAGTTCTACACACAGAAAATATTTAGCCATTTGAAAACTGAAATTCGGTTGCTACAACAGAAATCGGTTGGTACAACTAAATATTGGGTTTGACAACAGAATTCGGAAAAAATCTGCAAATAAATTTTCATTGCAACAGACGAACTATTCACAAATCACGTTTGAATATGGTTGTACTAACCTAATTTATTGGTTGTATCCGCCTAGATACACTTTTAAATTCGATTGAAAGTTTATTTTTTGTCTGTACATGAATTTAAATATTTTTAGAAATATACCAACAGTTTGCATTGAGTGTATGTCTAAAACTTGTACAAACCTTCTAGCATTTTTGCAAGGCGTTAAAAAAAATAATGATTTCTTCATGTTCGTTGTTTTTGGCTCATGCAAAAGATAAAAGACATTTATATTCAACAACCGTCTATAAACAAACGGCGGCTTTAATCCGTGTGTTGTAAATTTAGGGTTTTTCTCATGTGTACAGGCTTGCCATATACTTTTTTTTCGTTATCCCTATATAAATCAAAAAAATTTCCCAAGAAATACCTATATTAGAAAAAAAGTTTGAACAAAGTAGTACACTCAAAAAAAAGTTAGTAGAAAAGTTAGTAAAGTGTTTTGTAAATCAAGTATATTATTGTATACTAATGTTTTAGTTATACTTATTTAGCACATAACGCTTATATGGAGGTAAATATGACCAATTCTCAAATGATAATTTTTAGAAAGGGTGGCCGTCTTTCAGCACATGACAAAATAAAGTACAAAGATCAAGATGTGGAAATTGTAAATTAATATAATTATATAGGTGTAAACCTTACTCCAAAAATGATCTTCAAATAACATTTGCAAAAGAGAAACAAGTCAGCTAAAAATTGCATTAATGCAACTTGGAAAAGTTTTTTGAATAAAACTGATATAACGCTTGAAACTAAATGGAAACTCTTTCAGTCAATATGTCGATCCATCCAATCGTACGCAGCTCAGATTTGGGGATGCTGGTTTTTGGTTGACGTTGAATTACTGCAGCGGTATTTTTTAAAAAGAATACTAAAATTACCGGATTCAACACCAAACTACGCACTTACGTTGGAAACAAAAACAGAGTCTAGTTACTTTTATACATTAAATTTACACATGAATTACATATTTAAAACTCTTCTGCAATATCACCAGAACAGATTACCTCACATACTATCGGTAATGATACTGAGAAATAATATTTTCTGGGCAAATCAAATGAACGAATTGGGAAGAGAACTTAATATAAATTTCTCAAACGGTATATCATCAGAGGAATGGCGCAGTCAAGGAACAGCATTGCTACAACAACTTAAATCAAGAAATTTAACAGAAATGCGTGAGTTAGCTTTGAGAAGTAGAAACCGATTTTACAAATATTAGACCATAGTAAAGGTACAAGCTACATTGAAAACGAAATAAATTTAAACCAAATAAGAACAATTATGAAAACCAGAAGTGATATGCTACCATTAAACGCTAATAAGTTTGATAACATTGAAAATAAAATGTGCAGTCTATGTAATATGAGAGAAGATGAAAATCTTATTCATTTTATGGCAAAATGTCCTATACTCAAGGAATTTCGAATCAGGCATTTAGGAAAAAATTATTTAAACGAGTGTGAATTGATAGATATTTAAATGAAGAAAGAGAAAATGGATGGAAGAGGCTTTATTTTTATGTAAAAAGCGCATTAAAATACAGAAAAATAATAATAGATGAATTTAATTATTAATTATTGTAAATACACATAATTGTTAAAAATTAAGTATAACAGACAACGTAATAGTCATTGTTATGAACTTTATATCTTTATTTTAATTATTTTGATTGAATAAAGAATACAATACAATACTTAACGCTTTCGATCTAATATTTAACTAATATTTTACTTATTTATTTTGTTAAAAAAATTTGCTAATAAGCACATTAAAAGTGTGGACGACAACCAGATTGACAGATATACGCAGAATGAAGTAGATTCCGCGGCATGTCAATATGTAGTAGAGACTAGGAAAATTATACTGAAAAGTACACCTCTTGTATGACATATAAAAGCAATCAACTATGGAAGATTTTTGTATATTTTTGTCATCTATAAGACAAAGGGACGCTAACAATACTAGTGCTGGTAATTTCGGTTACTTTGGATACTCGATAATACTGGATGCTTTTACGGGTTTTAAATTTTAAATTCATTTTAATTATGTGATGAATTTAGTTCGGCTTAAGGTCATGGGTTGCAATAATAAAAACCAAATTTTTAAATTTTGTTTTTAATTATTATTTTTATTTTCGATATTTCGGACAATTTTATTGTCCATCTTCAGGAAAATATTTAGTTATCTGAATAATAACCGCGGAGTTAAAACGTCTTTTCTTGTTTGAAGTTTCTGTTCAACAGAACATTTTTTACAAAAATGTTATGAAAATTTGAACTTTTATTGAAAATTCAAATTTAAAAAATTTTTTAAAAAATTATTCAGTGCTTTTTTTATAGTTTTTCCACTTTTTTCTTTAAACTTTTCATCTTTGATTTGTTTCTTCTAATGAAAATTTATTGTTTTTCTGTCCAAAATTGAACACCGAAAACATCGTGTAAATACTTTTAAGTATCGAGTGCCCATAAAAAAGACAAATACACGATACCCACTACTCATTCTTATACCAGCACTAGTGTATGCAGACATTGTGGATTGAAAAAACATAAATTTTTCATTGTCACCGGCTTGTCAAAGTAATTGTCTATTAATTAAATTAAAGAGAAAATAAAATATTTATATTTAGATGTGTATTTGTATTTGTAAACTAAATGTTTATAGTGATTTTCAGTGATATTCATGTAGTGGATCAAACAAGTATACGTTCAGGTAGACGGACTAAAGCGAAAGACAAGGCCACACATACTATGTAACTTGATGTTTGTTTCCTATTTCTTCTTGCAAAAAAATGATTTATGATTATGATTTAGTTTATTTTTTTCAATTTCGTATCTAGAATAATTGCATTTGCCTTTCTTTAAAAGACGCCATCATTTAGATAACCATTGAAGTAAGTAGTTGGAAGATGTTTTTGTTTATTTATATATAATTATTTCTATATATTTTCAGATGTTAAATTAATAATTGTCATCAATAAGGGAGTATGAATATTTTTATATTTTAAGCGTATTGTAAGTCCCAAAAAAAACTAAGATTTTCAGCGTAATTTTTCAACAAATTTTCTGAGTTTTTTTTAGTCTACTAATATTCGGCAAAAATTCTATTAACTTTTAGCAAGAATTTTTTAATTTTTAAATAACTAAGTGTTAGCAAACCTGACATTGGCAATTTTTGCCGACTTTACGAACTTTTTTGTTTAAGTGAACAGTTCAAATCCTTAATTTAATTAGTCCACTTCTACCAGGCTCTTGAAACAGTTTTTATTAATCTCAATTCATAAATATTCACAAAACGAGCCTTCATGCTTAAAGTAATTTTTCTGAAAAAAATGTCTCAGAAAAGAAACGGAAAATTAATAGAAAATGCGTATAGTTTTTTGTTTTATTTTTTTTATTTTTGAGTAAAGAATGATGTTTTTTTTTGGATGAACCGCATTCATGGAAAAATTTTATGTTTTCGTAATATATTAATATATTTGTGTGCGCCCCGGTAGGCTAGTTGGTAGCGTGCTGGCTTATCAGTGCGGGGGTCGTGGGTTCGATTCCCACCAGAGGCACTGGCCTGTTTTCGCTACAACGCGCCGAAGGCCATATTAGCTAGAGCTCGGTTAGGGTAAGTAAGTCGCCTAAATTCTGTATGACATCTGCTAATATGTTTAAAGAAAATTTGTGGCTTGGAAAATCAGGTGTCATATAGTTAGCTTGACGGATTTTATTGTAAATCTTTTAAAATAAAATATTTATCTAAAATTTGTAATATCCAAAAAAAAATTACCAATATATTTTTTAAATCCCCAAAAAAAGATCCCCTGTGTCCAAATGAAAATTTCTGTCCAATAAAAAATCTCCAAATTTGTGCACAAACTCCCAAGTCTGGCAAGCCTGCATGTTAACATAACACGTTCTTGCATACAGCGGTGTAGTAAAATACGAGTACAAAAACGTACAGGTAGATTCGCTATTAGTACGATATACATTTACATACATACTAACAAAGTAGTTGTAAATAGATCTCATCTAAATAATCCAATGGGCCACAGTCATACGCATTCATAAACAGGTTAGAAGGCATTATAATCTTTGCAATTTATCCACAAACATATGACTGTCACATACAGGAATAGAAGCAAATGACAGCGATATTACCCACTACATACATACATTGTAACTGTAGACGACTTTAATCAGAGAACGAATATAAGTAAGTATTCACTGTTGCCGCTAATGCTTAAGGCATTTAAAAATTGTTCAACACCCAACATTGGCACATACTAGACCTCTTTTTTTAGCACAAGATAAGAAGCTCAACCAAACGGCGTAAAACATCTAACCAGCGCTCCACCACAATGAAACAGTCATCATTGTCGTCAGATAAGTATAATTGAAGCATTTTATTTTAAATGTTATCCATACGATTTGTATGATTTCGTACAGAATACTTTATAAGTTGGAAAATGTAATGGGTTTGAGGTGGCACTATGGGTTAGAAGTTATGTTACCTAACAATAAAATTGCAAATTGATTAGCATCGAAAGTTTTAGCAAGATTAAAACGGATATCGCAATACAAATATAGAACAATATCTTGCTTATAAGTTAAGAAACACTGCAAAATTTTGAAACTCAATAAGGGCACGTCATCGATCAGCTGGACATTGTTCAAACAAACTTCGTAATTTTCTTTGTCTTTAAGCTCCCTCTAGTCGAAATATTAGCAACCAAACTTAAAACTTTGACATAATATGAATCCTAGACGGTTTAAGATATTTAAACATTTTTAATTTTGTAAAAGGTGTTTTTTATAGAGGTATATAACTTTGAAATGGAACAAAACAAAGATGAATTTTTTCAATTGACATGAAATTTACTTTATTCGAAAGATAATCTTCTGGCTTAATAATTTAAATATGACTTCTGGCATTTGACCGCCACGGCTGGCTCGGACGTAGTCTATTTTCGATGACTTTTTTCAACATTTATTTCCGTAATTTTTTTTTTTTTATAAGAGAAGCAACACTCAGGAAATTCTTCCTATTAATTAATGTGTAGCTTTCTTTGGAAAGGGGATAGTGGAGAGATGAAAGGTGGTGAAAGATGAAGGGCTTCAAACATGGCAACACTGTTATTGCGTGAGATGTTAAGTCTTAGAACAGTTGCTGGTCGCCACCTGATGTAGAGTTGGCGAATTTATTGAAGCTTTTTGTTTCATAACCCTGATTCATTATTTTTACTTCGGTGGGGTTAAGTGCTATGGGAACATCGAAGGTGGGCGCATCGATACATATAAGTGATAGAAAACTCCCACATATTATTTTTCTAAATTGATGTTGTAGTCACCGGGAATCGAACCCGGGACTATTTGTGTAACAGCCAAACGCGCTAACCATTACACCAAAACGCCCAAAAATGGCGATGATTTTTCCAACATTTGTTTCCGTATAGTGGCAATAACGCGGCGAATGTTGTCCTCCAAGTGGTCAATCGTTTCGGACTTAACGGCGTAGACTAGCAACTTCACATATCCCCACAGAAAGTAGTCCAGCGGCGTTAAATCGCACGATCTTGGAGGCCAATTCACGGGTCCGAAACGTGAAGCTATGCGGTTACCCAACGTTTCCTTCAATAAATCAATTGTGCCACGAGCTGTGCGCCGTCTTGTTGAAACCACAGCTCCTGCACATCATTGTTATTCAATTGATGAACGAAAAATGAAGTAATCATGCCTTTATAGCGGTCACCATTGACTGTAACGTTCTGACCAGCATCGTTTTAAAAGAAGTACGTACCAATGATTCCACCAGCCCATAAAGCATACGAAACAGTCAGTTTTTCTGGATGTAACGGTGTCTCAACATACACTTGAGGAGTATCATCACTCAAATACGGCAGTTTTGTTTATTGACGTATCCATTTAACCAAAAGTGAACATCAAGAGATGATGTTCAAAATACGCTATTAAAATCGGGATCAACGGCAATCTTGTTTTGGGCCCATTCACCGAATCTACGCCTTGCTAGGTGATCGTGTGGCTTCAATTGTTCCACGAGTTGGATTTTGTAAGCACGCAAACCAAACCAAAGAGGATGAACACATATCCAATTCCTGTGCACGATGGCGGATAGACTGATTGCGGCCTTCCTCTACTCTACGTTCTACAGCAGCAATGACTTCTTCTGTACGCACTGTACGACGTCTCTGTGGATGCATATTATCATTTAGAGTAAACGTGGCCGCCAGTTAAAAAAGTATTGCCAACTTAAAGTTCACCCTTTATATGGGGTTTTCTCAAAAGTATTTAAAATTTGGATTACTTTTTTTTAATCTTTATAGAACATGAATTGGACTTTACATGATAAAAATAAAACAATATTACTGAAAATCAAATCTTTTTTTTTGTGGTCTCCAAGAAATCATTGTAAATTTCTGTTGTGTTGTCAAACAAACTATTTTTTTAACTTAAAGTCGTGTTTGACGCGATATTTAAAATAATATTTATTTTGGAATTTATATTTGAATTTAATGTAATTAGTTAAAAAAAATTATTTTCAACAAGTTCCCAGCAAAGCCTCAGTAATGGGCCCACCTCAAATTACGTATATCTAAACAATAAGCAGTCGAATTAGGGCCAACTGCATATAATTCGGCGTTAAAACTTATTTTTTTTTTTCGTCGAGATCGTATTTGTAAGTAGTTTAACATATTTCATTCATGAAAAGCACACAAATTGTTAAATATATTAAAAACATGTTTAGCCTATATTGTGTGTGACAAAATTGTGTGTACGTGAGCTTAAGTGAACCAAATCACTCACGCACATTGACAGTCGCCACATTGACATCATTTGAACCGACAGTGTGTCTGCTACATTTTAAAGCAAACCAAACTCGTGTTGTAAGAAATCGTTCGGTTTGACATGGAATGACTCATATACAACTTCAGAACTCTTCACATTTATTTGAATTCAACATCATCAAAATTATTTTGAGCCAATTCGCCCATAGTGCTTATGGTTAGCAGTTAGGTAAGGCTTATATAAAAATCTGAGTGTGTGTGAGTGTGAGTGTACATTTTATGTGCCTAATGTGTTATGTATGTGTGACAAGCGTAAGTTGTTTTATTTTCTTTATTTATTTTTTTTTTTATTTTTCATTTCTTCATATTTATTTCATTTCTTAAATACCTAACGGCAGTTTTATTCACTTATGCACGCATAACGTGCAAAACTCACGTACTTATTTGCACAAACACACATTTTGTACCTTACACACTCTACACACACACACACTCATACCCACAATATGGCTCAATGTAAAATTTTATATAATAAAAAAACCAAATAAATATTTCTTTGCTGTTGTAAGGAATTACAAAGAAGGTGACAAACTGTTTGTTCCTCAGTTGTTAAGAAGGCACAAGAAGATTGGTGGCATTGTATGTTATTGTTGAAATGCAAAAAGGGGATAAATGGTCGTAGTACTTTTTTTACGACCGCCAGTTAAACGGTTGTTCCGTTTAATGCGTAACAGGAAAATATTATAATAATATAACAAAATTCTTACAAAAATGCCAACACTTACAGTAAGAATAATTTACTTGTTTTCTTTTTACTATAGAATAAGGTGTATGTAACAGACATGGGCGTTAATCATTACATTTAGTATTAATTATACATTCAATTACAAATTACATGTAATTGTAATTGTAATTAAGCTGAAGCTAAATTTCAATTAAAAAAAAATGGAGTTGTAATAGAGAAAATATTAATTACAAATTACAAGCATTGTAATTGAAATAATATCAATTACTAATTACATGTAATTGTAATTGAAAATGTGAATTACAATTACATGTAATTGCAATAAGGAATTGGTTTTAAGAAGTAATAATAAGAGAAATGTAATCATTACATTAAAAATAAATTCAATTACAATTATTATCAATTACATATAATAAGAGCATTCAATAATACTGAAAATAATAAAAAATAATAATAGAAACAATAACGACAATGATAATATCAATAATAACAATAATCAAAATGAAACCAATAATTATAATAATATTAATTGTAATACTAACAGCGACCCTATTTATGATTTTAAATAATTTTTATATTTAATAAAAAACTACTGAAATTCAAGTTTAGCAATATTTATTCTGTAGTTCAAGTTGCTTTAAAATATCAATTTCGCGTTGATTTCTTAAAGACGGGTGGAACACTAGAGTGAAGTTATCCCATTTTAGTAATCACCCTTTTTATAACAAAAAAAGTGGGTTAACTTCACTGCAGTACTCAGTAGAGTACAGTTGGCCCACTTTTTTATGAAAATTACAATTTAAATTTAAAAAACCATAAATGCAAAAAAGAATAGCAAACTAAATAATAACGAAAAAAATTTTAATATAGTCACGAGCGGACATGTGGAGCCCTTTTAAAATAAAAGGCCGCGGATTGAAAAAAAATTTAAAATCTAGCAAAAATTGCCTAACTTCAGTTTTTATACAATATGTTACTAAGAAAGATATCAGAAAGTAAGTAAAAAAAAATTCAAGGACAAAATCACAAAACAAGGACATCGAACTGAACCATTTTTCAAAAAAGGGAAATTTCAAAAAAAAATTTAAAAATCTTAGGAAAAATTCCTTACTCCAGTTTTTATATATGTTATTAAAAAAGATATCAGAAAGTTGAAAAAAAAAATTTCAAGAATACAACGACATCAAACTGAACCATGGCTGTATCCTTCAAAAAGGGAACAGTTCAAAAGAATTTTAAAAATCTTAAGAAATTTCCTTACTCCAGTTTTTATATATGGTATAAAAACAGTTATCGCAGATTTGGAAAGAATAATTTCAATGACAAAACCAGGATACAAGGATATCAAACTATTAATATAAAAATATAAAAAATCTATCAAAATTTCCTCACTCCAGTTTTTATATATGTTATTAAAAAAGATATTAGAAAGTTTTAAAAAAAATTTCAAGAATACAGGACATCAAACTTTACAGTGGGTGTATCCTTCAAAATAGGGAAATTTCAAAAGAATTTAAAAAATCTTAGGAAAAGTTCCCTCACTCCAGTTTCTAGTATATAAAATGTAAATAATCAATCATACTATGAGTAAAAAAAAAATATGTCGCTGCAGGCCGACCTTTGAAATAATAAACTCTCAATGATCAAAAGCAATTATATTTTTATACATAGTCTACTATAAAAAAAAAAAAATTGTATTGATATCGAGATTAATTATAAAGTTTTCGAATAAAAGGTTAGAAATGGAATATTTTATTTCTCTAAATTATGAGTTGCTACTAAGCAATAATAATGCATTTAGGGATATTTTTCCGTATTTTTCCATCTCTACCTAAATTTATCTCATCTCTAAACACATCAATAGGTTTATTTAACTTAATGGTTCAAAAATGTAATTAATTACATATTTGTTCAATTATTTGAACTTAATTACAATAACAAATTACATGTAATTGTACAATAACTCAAAATTTTCAATTTCAATTACATGTAATTAGTAATTGCATTTCTAACAATTACAATTACATGTAATTGTAATTGAATTTTTATATGACAATGTCAAGTAATTGTAAATTTTTTTAGTCTTTCATTTCATTTCAATTACAATTACTTGTAATTGAAAAAAAAGGAATTACTAACGACATGTAATTTAATTGTAATTGAAATTAAATTGAAATCTCCCAAGTCTGTTATGGAAATTATTTAGTTTATTTGAATTTTAGTTGCTATAAACAAAAGTCTATGACTTGTGATAATTTAAAATAATTTTTAGAAACAGTTTAGCTAACTTATCTTGGAACTATTTAGTAGTAAACTTTAGTGTAGACACGTTAGTAAAAAGTGTATAGTGATTTTTCAATTGTTGATCATTCACTAATTTATTAGTAACTATAACAATAGTATTTGTAAATAGATTTTTAAAGAATTTATAAGTCCCAATTATTAATTTACATTGTCAGATATTACAGGTATTACATTTTTTGTACTTTTGCTCGTCGGTTCGTCCATAAAAATATCAATAATATCAAGCCTAAATGTGATAGAGACCTACAGTGCGATTCAGTAACTTTTTTTAACGATAATCGAAACTGTTTAAAAAGTAAGCAACAGAATTAACGAATTGCTTTTCATTTACATTTTTAAACGATATTCGCTATTGATAAAGTCAGCTGTTGTTTTTTATCTAAACGACAACATTGTTTTGACAGCAGATGTCGAAAAAATGTATCGTCAGGATCGTGATTCATGAAGATGACCAACGTATCAACACATACTATGGCGTGAAGATGTTAATCAACCAATACAGGAGTTCGCCTTAACAACGGTCACCTATGGAACAGCATCAGCTCCTTTTTTAGCAAAAAGGGCTTAGCACACATTGGAGAAGACTGCGAGAATGAAACAATAAAGGAAAATTATTTAAAAGTGTTTAAAATGGCTCCAAAAATAACTGTTAAATTGTTTGAACGCCAGAAGAAAATCGGCGATACTGTGCCCAAATGCGAGAAGCTATGCCTCAAGAGACGTTCCGGCTGTCAATTCTTAAGGCACATATGGAATCAGTTCGTAGAGCAAATCTGAATTCGTTAAAATGATGCAGACCTTCAAAATGGACAGAAGGCACAGAAGATTAATTTAAACAGAAGTATTACGATTACATCATGAAAATATTTGATGAAATGGAGGATCGGGCAGTTAAGCTACAAGAGGAATCGAAGTGGCTCTGACCGAAGAGGACGATGGGCAACAAAAGCCAACATTAGCCAAAATATAGCTCTGCGCAGTAGAAAAAGAAGAAAATCAAAAAAATACACCAGCGTTTTCAGCTGTTCCATTGTGGATTTCTTTAAGCTGAAATTTAAAGTTCTTAATAAACGACGAATATTCGTGTTATTTTATTCTTACCTTTTGTTATCCATTGCTTTTTTCAAATATTTATAGTTTTTTATTATATCATTCATTCCAGCAAAGAACACTGAAAAATGAGGGTTTTCTGAGGTTCTCCGATTTTTTTTTATATTTTGTACATGAATACTCTATAGTCTCACTATATATTTACGAAGCCTTTTTCCAATTTATAAAAACTTACGATTTTATGCACGTTTTTTAAATTTCATAAATTTGATAAAAATGCTTAAAGTGCTTCTCTTTGAAGTGGCTTCACTTTTCAATTGTAAATAGCATGTTATTAATTTAAACAATATTTGGAATATGCACTTGTCTTGGGCCATCTGTGTCTGTTCAGTGGGAATGCCTGCGAAGGGGAGCGTTTCAGATGTCGCATCTACATTCTTTCTGGACAGTCAGGCTGCACTGAGGGCCTTAAATTTAATGGCTTATAAGGTGTCGTCTAGGTTGGTCATGGAATGCATTCAGAATCTCAATAGCTTGGTAGGGGGCAACTCTCTAACCTTGGGGTGGATTCCTGGTCATGAGGGGCATGAGGGCAACGAGAGGGCAGATTGTCTTGCCAACCGCGGGCCCCGAAGGGCCTTTTATTATTCCTGAACCATTCTGTGGAATACCTGTGATGTATGTTTGGGAAAGGCTCAGGGCATGGAGATAGTCTGAATTCTCTGGTTACTGGGGAAAACTCTCCTGGTCAGCGCCAGGCTAAGAGATTGCCAGGGCTGAGTCGAGGCGACTCTTGTCGCTTGAAAGGGGGGTTTGAGGACCCTGGCGTCGTATTTAACTGGATACTGTAATCTCAGATACCATCTGCACAGGAAGGGTCAATCGGACACGGATATGTGTAGGTTTTGTGAGATGGTGTCTGAGACTTCGAGGCATGTTCTCTGCGAATGTCATAGGCTTTGTGATAGGAGACTTAGGTTTCTAGGTGATCGCTTCATTTCGCCTTCCGACATCGCGAACATTTTGCCTAATAGGATAATTGGCTTTATAGGTAGCTTGAATCTGTAGTTAATTTAGGCAGCACAAAATACCTACATTGGTCGCGGTGCATAGTGCCTTCTGATCTAATCTATCTAATTTATAATGCACTTGTCTACTTTATAACTGATGTTTTAAAAAAATATTGTTAAAAATTATGCCAATGCAGTTTTCTAATGCATTTTTCAAAACATTCTCCACTACGATTTTCAAAAAAAAAATACAGTTTACTAAAATATGGAATCTTACCTAAATATACAAATACTGATTTTTATGGGACAAACATGTCTTCTATTTGTAGTGATTTTTTTAAAAAAAAATCTTATTCTTTTATTCTGGAAAATTTAAATATTTTTATACATTTTTGTATCGTTTTTTACAATATTTTTTTGCATTTTTTTATATGACTTCCAAAAAATAAAAAACCTGCATAAAATCACGAGTTTTCACAAATTTGGAGATCTGAAAAAAGAAATGTAGCATAGAGACCATAGGGACCATAGAGTATTCATGTACAAAAATAAATAAAATCAGAGGACCCATGTTCAGATTTTTGCGTTTTCTCATGGAATGAATGATATATTTTTTTGAAAATATTTTTTTAGTATTTTTGAACAATATTTTGTTACTCAAAATAAAAAAGCAATTGACTGGTTTTGACATTTACGTTCGCAGTATTGACAACTCGTTCGAAATAGAGAAACCAAACGTTTTCATTCGACTTGAACTTCAGGTCATAGTTCGCATAGAAATGGAGTTAGAGAAACCCAAATAAGTTTGGGTTTCTCTAACGAAAGAAAGCATTCTTTCGAAATCCAGAAACAGGCCATAAGTGGCATATTCAATAGTGTCTTTTGCTGCGCATGTTAGTGTCAAATACACAGTTTGAATTTCACTGCAAAATAAATTATAGTGTGTTAAAGGGTTAAAGGGTTTTTAAATTCCTTTAAAAAATATGGAGTTTTAAATTCTTTTCAAAATTCCGTTTTCCATATTCTTAATATTTTATTCAAAATTCTTAATATATTAAGGTAAAATAAGCTAAAATCCAATATTTCATAAATTTGTCTTTATTTCTAGCTGTTTTATATCATATCAAAAAATTTTATGTAAATGTCATCCTTAACAACTGTATTTCCCCAAATAGTACTTTTGCAAAAATATCAGCAAGTAAAACATAAAATAAATTGTATATATAAAACACTTGTTAAAACAATTATGTTTCATGCAATTAAGACTATCATTAGCTGTCCTTATAACAAAAAACACATCATCATTACACAAAAAAAATACAACGAAAAAGCTTTATTCATTCTCACACCACAAAACATTTATGAACCACTCTAACTTTTAATATTTTGGTTGCTTTTTTATGATTTTTGACATTTTCAAATGCCAACAATTAAGGCATCTTTTAAAGATCTTTAATAATTTTAACACAAAAACATTAACGACTATTGCCAGAGCAGAAAGAAAACGTTAATTACCCAATACAAGAAATATGAAAATTTTGTTTTTGAATTTCAAAGGTTTAGATGGTATAAGCGTATTGTTAATTAAAACTGTTCAAAATATGGGAAGACTAAAGGTATTAATATAAGTACTTGAATGAGTTCGGTTTTATAATTTCAGATGTAAAGTTTCTCCAGTTTGGGACATACATTCTTCTAAAATGTTTGGTGTATTAAGAAGTAATTTCCAGTTAAATATGTATGAGTATCAGGGGCCTCCACCCCCTCCCCCCACACCATGCTCTGTGTGGGTTGATAATTATATACAAGGAAAAATTTTAGCAATACTACAATATTTATATTGTAGAAGTTAATTCAAATTGTATGAATGTTTAGGGAAAACGGCATGGAATATTTCTATTATTATCTCACACTCTGCCCGAGTCGAAAAACACAGTAGTACTCTAAATGAATAGTCATTTATTTAAGTTGGAGGCTTTTTCAAACGTAAATTCCTTTATTAAGTTTCACACTTGTGGCAGCAATTGTTGGCACTTTTTTTTGCCTATTTTCATCTTTCAAACCATTAAGTGGATACTTGAAAATATCATTGGAAGAACGAAGAATATGAGATAATGATATTTGATTACTATTTACGTAAAGAATTTGTAAGACAAGGGAAATGTTAGCGCTAATAGAAATAAAGTTTATATCAACATAAGTCATATTTTCTATAGGAAAAATGGAATTGAAACATTTTAATTTGAATGATATTAATTTCTTAACTTATCACATAGAGCTGTTTAAGTATATACGAGATTTTTAAGAGATTTTTAGCAACATCAAAACTTCAATTTTGGTGATTTTTTTTTTAAGTTTGGTAGAAAAAAATTTAAAAATTGCAGGAACTTTACTTTGAGATTTTATTAAGTACATAATTTAAAATTAAAATTGAGATTTATGTGCCCATTCATACACCCAGAAAACAGGTTCAGTTGTTCCAATCGAATTCTGACGGTTACGACCAGATTTAATGATACTAAAAACACATTTTTTTTATATAACAAAAATACTTGAAAATCTTTGGTCATAATGTGTACACCAGCGTATGTGTACATTTTATACCAAATGTGTCTATAGCTACCTTTAATAGAAGGAAATGAACCAGAAAAAATGTTAAATGGTGTAGTTTTAAAACCCACTTAGTAATGCCTAACTATAAGATGGAGCAGCTAAAAAACTCGGGTCCCTTTAATCCGAAGTTGATTAGTATCTGTGGGTCCGGGTAGGGATACCTCCATTGTAAGTATAAATTACGATGCTGAAACAAATTGATATAAATAATTATATTCAATAAAGATTTTTAAAACTATTAAAAGTCAATTTTTCGCCTCCCAGGTGAAAATGTTCATATATTATCATATATGGCCACATAAATGAGTTCATATATGAATGCATATATGTTCGGATCCGAAATTTGAGGGTATATGGACATATATGGGCATATATGAATATTCATATATGGTCATATATTATTACTTTTCCTAAATGCTTGTATAAAAAAGCCCATTTTTAAAGTTTTAATCTAAAATATTGACTTTATTAAAATAAATGTTTCTATTATACTTCTAAGAACATGTTACTGAGAAATTCATACATTTCAAATGCATTAATAAATATAAATTTTTTTTAAGAAAATACAATTTGGGAAAGAGTGTAATGAAAATGAATAACAGTATGGATAATGGAAAACCAACTTGTTTTAGATAAAAATAAAATTCGATGATTTAGAAAATGATGATGACGATAACAATAGTAATCGAGCCAACCGACAAAATAAGTCCTATGGTAAGAATACTTGTGAATTTTATAAAAAACGTTAAATAAAGTGATTGTGTTTGATACAAAGTTTCCACTAAAGGCATTGGAAAGATCTAAACTAAGCAATAGCGCAACCAAATAATGCAATAGAAAAGCTTGTTGATTCCGATGATGACAATTCATGGTCGATGGTGATGAAGAGATTGATAGTGATGGCGATTTGGATACTAATTTAGATTAATGTTTAGATAAATATGACTATTCAGATTGTGATAGTAATAAATATGATGGATAGACAAAGTCAGCTTCTGAGAGAGTCAAGTACTACTAACGTGACCAACTGTTTTTGACAAGAAAGCGCGAAAAATCGGAATTTTGGTGCAAAAAAGCGGAATTTTTAAAATTAATTGTCTTAAAATTTAATAAAATCCCAATTTTTTAGTTCGAATCGCTCAAATATTGCTTCAAAAATTTATATTTTCTTTTAATTATAAAAAAAAATTACTTTTGGCACATCAAATGAATACATTTAAGGCTTCGATTCGAATTTCGAAATCCTATCACTGGCACTAAAACTTTATTTCTATCAAAAAGCTCCAACATTTATAACATGTTGAACGTTTTTAAATCATTTTATTTTTTATAAAAGTTCTATTGAGAAAAAAATATATTGAAAAGTGGAATAGTCCCGCCAAAAGCGGGATGGTTAGTCAGGTTAGGTACTACCGATCAGAATTAAGCACATCAAATGTGACTGATATTTCAAGTGAGCGATTCAAGTGAGATCTCTCATATGAACCAAAACACCTTTCATGCCTTGTATGCAAATAGTAAAATAAGTGTTGGTGAAACAGTATTGAAAGTTTTAGATATACTGAAACATAAATTAGAAAATACTGCGCAAAGAGCTCAATTAAACATTATAGATTCAATATTATAATTAAAATAAAAACCATAAAAAACGTTTATCTTATTAACTCATTCTCTACTATCATTTTTATAAATTATGGAAACTTTAGAATCTATTTTCAATAATTTGTATAGCAGCGAGAAGGGATTAAAAATATATGCATTAATTAAAACATATTGCCATATATGGAATAATATATGAATTCATATATGGAGATATATGGCATATATGAAGCAATATATGAACCAATATATGCAATATATTATCATATATGGTGTCATACATAGCCATATATGAACTTTTCATTTGCAAGTATTTACCTATATATGATTCCATACATTACATATATGCTCATATATGTCCATACATGAAACCATATATGCTTAACATGAAATCATATATGACAATATATGATCATAAATTGTATACAATTGTATATATTTATGAACTTTTTCACCTGGGCTGTTAAATTAATCAAAATTCTAATCGAATTTTTTTAAATACAATTTTTTTTCATACTTGCATATACAGTAGTGCCTCGGTTATATTAATATCCACCCTGCGGGAAATGGACCAGTCACTGGTATGGTCACGTGACTATATCTTTGTGTGCATGAACCTGACCTAGTTTCGGTCCTGGTGTATGAAAGTGACCGTACTTTTAAACATGCGCTTTTCATAGGAGGTGGCAATTGCTACCTTTGCAGCACCTTGTGACGTGGCGAAACAACGGTGATGGTAACCTTTCACGGTACCGACTTAAATAAATAAGCTACGGGACATGTTAAAAGTAGGTCGTGTTAAAGTATGATAATTTTAGGAGTTTAATGTGATATGCAACAGACCAGTGTGAAAATAATTATCATGTGACTGGTTTAGGTGTACGTATCGTAGAACGGGAGAAAATGTTTGATGGAATACTAGTCACATATTAAGGCGAACTGTTTTAGGGATATATGACGCCGGGCATGCGAAAAGTAATTAGTAAGTAGCCTGTTACTTTTATAATTCGCCGTGTGTATTATTATATACGAGTTGCTAAATTACCCGTCCGGAACCAGTCACAGAACATGTCCAAAACAGTGTGTTCTAGCACTTTTTCAAAAAGGCACAGCAAAAATCAGTTTTAAAAGTTTGTTTAGTTTTTCTTTATACAACGGAAAACTTTAACATTAACTATGTTTTGGTCACCATCTCAACAGTTCCGTATTCACTGCTTTTGAACCAGTGCAGTGGTAAGTCTTCATTTCGACTGTCACAAAGTCGGTACAGATCAAATTCCTTCAGTATTATGGCAGTCAGGGACTGAATAATTTGGCACTAATTGTCATATGTACATTCACTGCTAACGGTTTTGAACCAGTTCAATGACCAGTAACAACTTCAACTGCAATGGCCCTAATTACTTTAGTACACTTTGAGGTTATGTTACTTTTTCTAAAGTTATATGATATATCTGGTACCAACCAGTCAATATTTTATCAGCATTACTATAATCACGTGATTAGTCATTTCACACAAATTGACCCTTTTTGGTACACCACAATTGGTTTCACCAGTTTCGGGACGTCCCACCCAATGATATATCACAAAATTGTCACTTTGGATCAATCAGCCCTTCATTTCCCGCAGGGCTGTTATGTAAACTTCCAGAATAGTGAACAAAAAAAATTTAAACAGAGGAGTTCTAAAGAGTGAAACACAGCCTATCTCTATTATGTGAACAGCTTTCAACCATTGACTTTTTTAAAATGTTTGTCTTATTAGAAGTATGTTTTTCCCCGAAATCAGTGAAGAACCTGCAACCGTTGATTTTTTTTAATGTTTTGAGTGTTGAGTTTGAGTGATTGTCTTTTGTCTTTGAGGACAAGGCACTACAAAAAATCCCTTGAAGCAGAAAAAGTACAAAAAAAAAAACTAATCGACTACTTTCATGTACATTAATTATTAAAAAACTTATTAAAAATAAAACTTAATGTAATAAAAATCATTCGAATTACTTATTTTATATTCTCTCTCGATTATGTGAACTTCTTCATTTAGTGAACAGGCTCTGTTTGAATTAGTTCATATAACCGAGCGACTACTGTATTGCATTAAGTTGTTAACTAATTTGAATAATGTTCTTATACAGTACGTAGGAGTTATATTAATGCCATATTAAATATAACTCATACGCACTGATGAACTTATTATGGTAATTACTAAAAGGCTATATTTTCTTAGCTTGCGGTTAAAAAAATCATTAGAAAATTAAATATTTTCAACATAAATATAAATTAAATATTTTCACATAAATATAAATATGTCATCCAGAGTTGCCATAATAATTTGAAAAAAAAGTTTTCTTGACCTATTTCAAAAGAATCTTTTTTAAAAACTATTTCAAAATATAAAAACTAATAAACTTTTATAATTCTGAAAAAAACAAAACTTTATTAATGTTCTAAAATTAGATCGTCAATGTTAACACTTTTAAATATCGGACCGATTGGAGCATGAAATTTTCAAGGTTTATACACTAATTCGAAAATATGCTAAAATTAACGGGTAACTTTTTTTTGAAATACTACTACCTATAAAAATTATAGGGTCAGGGTTGTCATATGACAATTTTAAACAATAGTCAAAAACTACCACATTTTTGTTCAAAAAAAAATTTAAGATCGGATATGTTTATAACGTTTTTTTGTGGCAAAATTTCTTCATTGCACCACGCTATGGGCTATTTTGTACTGATATTTGGTCATTTGGATAAAAAAAAAAACAAAAAGTACACGCACCAAACATCAACGATTTTTTTTAATCCAAAATGTACTCCTATATAGAAAAAAAAAATACATCAAACCATTTTTTTTTGCATATCACAAGTTAATATTTTGATTAAAAATCATTCGAAAATTTTAGATTGATTTAATAATTTGTATTATGTAATTATGAAAAAAAATCTAAAAAATGTTAGAGAAAAAAATTCACGTTATAAAGTGAATTTCATAAATTATTAAATCAATGAATCCATTTTAATAAAATCGATTTATTAATACTATGAAGGAAATCTATCAGTGTAGCAAAAGTTTTGCTAACATTTAGTTGATTAAACAGAAAAATTCTTGCTGAAAATTAATAAAATTTTTGCTGAATATTAGAAGGATGAAAAATCCTCAAAATATATGTACAAAAAATTATACTTTAGTTAATTTATTTGCTGAAAATATTAAAAAGATAATTGTGATTCTTTAAAAAAAAAAATATGCAATACATCCATGGTAGTCTTAATGATAACAATTAGGATTGAAGCTAAATGTCGTAGATAATTCCGTAGATAAACAAAACAAAAAACATAATAAAATATGACATAAACAACCATTTTTGGCAACTAGAGAAAGGAAATATAAAAAATAAACTAAGATGCGTGTTCTTCTATTTCGCTTTAGTCTGTCTACCTAAAGGTATATTTGTTTGCTATTTTTTCACATTCCATAAATTACCACTATAGTAAATTGCTTTTGTAAATTAACTAAAATTCAACTCGAATATAATATAGCTTTATAAATAGTGATTTTTTGTTTCTATATATGATTTTATTCGTTCGGATTTGAGATCATGACAAAATTTTTCTCTAAATTAACAAAAAAATTATAATTTTTATAGGATAATTTACTTTGACTATTAGAAAAAAACACAGAAAAAAGTTATATTATGTTACTAGTATTTAGCAAAAAAAAATTGCTCAAAGTAGCGTTGCAGAAGAAACTGCTAAAATGAGTAGCCTTTTTGTTAGTCAGAATAAAAAAAAATCTGTGGAGTCTGCAAAAATGTTATTATATCTGAACTTAATTTAAGTTAATTGAAAAAAACATAACTGAACCTGCTAAACGCAGTAGAAATTTTGATAAATATTATAGAGAATAAAAATAGAAAAAATATTAATTTATTTTTTGCTCTTTTGTGGTCCACTAATATTTAGCCAAAGTTTTTCTTATTTTCAGCAAAGTAAATTTTTGATTTTCAATTAACTTCTTTTAACTTGAATATATCTAAAATTTTGGAAATTTGACAATTTTATTTTTGATATTCTTAACTAGCTAATTTTTTTTCTGTAAATTAATTTTTAATAAATTTTTAGTACATTTTTTACAGGTTTATTTCTATGAGTTTAAAACGAGATAGATATTTTTCTTATGCTTAATAGAGTTATAAAGTAGCTCAGAAGAAGTTATAAATTAATACATACATACGGGGCCATGAACACTGGCAATACCCTTAATACGAGCGAGGCATTCAATTGTCTTTAGCATTACAAAAAAAAAATATTAAAACAAAGTCTGTATTTAAAAAAAAAAAAATCAAACGAAATTAATTTTTGATATTATACAAGTTACTCGATTGATTATAAATTCTTATTTCATTAATCGAATAAGTTTAAACGCCTCGTTTAAAACCCAAAACGAGTAAATTGAATTCCCTAGTATTAATTTGAATTATATTGCTCTACAGTGCGTATGAGTTATATTTTGAATTACCCATATTAAATATAACTCATACGCACTGCTGTACAAAATTTGTACAAGTTATTTAAATTAGAAGAATTACTTTGCAAAAAAAAATTGTAAACTCTTATTCTAAAATCAATTACTATTCAATAATATTCAGTCAGAATTAACTTCAAAAGCACTAACGACAAATTTGTAATAAAGTGTAAAGTTCATCTGTAAAATGATTTAAACTATATGCATTTGATATGAATTATGTGTATATTCAAATTTTAATTTAATTACCCAATAGCATAATTGCCAATAAATGTACTAAATTCGTTACTGAAAATATTGAAATATAAAACCAGACAGTAAAATGTTGACAATTTCTATCTACTTCATAACTAAAATTATTATTGAAAAATTGTAAATGAATAGTTTTTGTTTTGTAAATGTAGCTAAACTAACCGGTAATAAAAGGTATCATAAAGCTGGCCCCACCTATACTTTTTTAAGTCGTTAGTTTTTAACCCAAAAAAAAAAATGCAGACAAACTCATCCTTTAAGATTTCACAAAAATATTTTTTTTTTTTTTCATTTTGATTTCTAACTATGGACTATGGTTATTTTTGTTGGTGAAATAAACTTTTTAATTTTATTTCTTCTAATAACAACATTTACAAAATGTCCAAATTCTAAACGGATATAAAAATGTTTATCTGTGTTTGGTACATAAATGCATAAGAAAGTAAAGTTTCATATACAACTTACATGTGGCAGAACAAAGTTTTATGTTTAGTATAAAAAAAAACTACTTCAACTTTTGCCTTTTGTTATCAAAACTGCAGTAAAAGCGCAAGAAAATGTCGAGAGAAAAAAAATTAGTAAGAAAAATGTTTTCTTAAAAAATTGCTCATGTTTGTTTCTTTATTCCTTATTTTTTTTTTCTTTTTTTTTTTTTTTGTTGCTTTTATAATAAAATAAACGTTAAAAGTTTTTGCATACTTTTAGGGAATCTTTTGGTCTCTGTATGTGGATATGCTTACACACATACACACATATGTGGATATGCTTACACACACATGTGAACGTAAGTGTTAATATTTGTGTATTGAGAGTGTCCCTTAAAAATTAATTTGTCACTCAGTTTTATTACAAATGGTTCCAAAGGAAGAAGCGACTTGTTTTTTTGAAAAACCTTAACACGTGCCGCAAGTCGGCTGAAAATAGTAAATTTTTGGGAAAAAAATGTGCATTATTAAAAACTCCCAAAATCAGAAGTTTCGAAAACATTTATATTTTCTTTTATTTATATAGGGGAAAATAGTGTACCATGAAAAGAGTGTACCTTGAAACGATGTATTTTTTAAAGCATATTTTGCACATTTTGAACATTTTGATTTGGCAGATAGTGTTTAATTTAGTTTTGCGTTAATGTCTACCATATATCTAGTTAAATAGATGCAAAAAAATTAATGTGTACCTTGAAACCCAAAAGTAAATTTTCAGAAAAATGTTTAAGTCAATTAAAATGTAGAAGTGCCATAGTTTTATTCAGAACTAAAAAATAATAAAAAATTGTACTTTATTAAAGCCTGGGATTCATAATTGGTGCACTTATTTAGTAAATAAAAGTAACAGTTTAAATTTTTTCAAAACACTATCATAAGAGTACCTTGAAACGCTTCGAAACAAATATGTTTTTAGCTAATATTTATTTCCATGCTGGTTCAACGTAATAGTTTACCTTACCATTTTTACCAAATAAGCTATAAACGTAAGAAAGTACCACGTTTAAGTCTAAAAACAACTCGAAAAATAGTTTTTTATTTTATTTTCAATATAATAAAAAAAAGGTTTTAACAAACTGACATTTAAAGAGTCCTGTATTAAGGGTCTACTTCTAGTAAATATAGTTGGACTAAAATTTCTATTTATTTAGTTCCTTTTAAGCGAACCGGATTAATTAAATTTATTGAAAAATAGGCGTTTAGTCCCGACACATTAACTTTAGCCTTACAAATTTAATTTTTTTTATTATTTTTTTGAGAGGGGAGTTTTCTTAACATGTTCTTTCTACCTTTGTATTATTAAATGATGTTCCATAACCTCATTTAAAGGCAGAAATTAGTCTAGTCTGATTTAAAAATTAATAGTGTGTATCATTTTTAGGAGAAAACCGTTTTTTCTTCTTCTTAACCTCAACATTTCCAAAATTAAATTTGTCAAAAGCATATTAATTACAAATTAATCACGACTGTCTATATGACGTTAATATAACACTGTACTAAAATACATTATAAAATTTTCCCTGTGGCGAGTCTCAACATAAACCGCAAAGTTGTCAACCCTGAACGTAAAAACCATACGTCAATCTGGTAACATTGTGAAATGGAGACGGAGGAGAGAAGAGAAATAAACAAAAATCTAAACATAGAATATTTGTGTTGTTAGTGTTGTCACTTCTGAGTATAATATACAATAACAGAAAAAGCTAATAGGAACGAAAACTGCAATTTAGCTGCATTAGATTCGGGGCCATACTTGGGTGTGATCGCTATACAGTAGGGTATTCAATTTACTCGGGTTTGCTTTTGTTCGAGTAATCAGTAACTCGATTTTGAGGTTTTTAATTTACTCGAGTAGGCGAGTAAGATTTTAAAATGCTCGAATACTCGAGTAACTCGAACATTTTAATACTTTAATTTATTTTCCCAAAAAACTCACATTTTTGTAAGTTTTTATATTTATTAGTAATTATATAACATATATATAAAATTAACAAATTAATTAAAAAAATTTTAGTAAAAGTATTTCTAAAAGAAAAAGCAGTTGCTAAGATCATTTATTATTGCGACAGTTTGCTCAGTACACTCAAAGCAAAAGCGTTATTATATCAATGAAATTCTTTATAAATATGTTGAAATCTCCATTGATTTTTCTTTCAATATAACTGGTTCATAAATATGTATAAAACTGTTTTATAAAATATTTGTAAGGTGATCCGTTTTGTAATTTCACTCAGACAGATTCAGTGCAA